>CADDXX010001323.1:24207-35693 GCA_902810485.1 Alauda arvensis
TCATATCATATCATATCATATCATATCATATCATATCTTATCATATCATATCATACAATAACCATATAATATCACATAATAACAAATATAATATTACCAATCGAGATTAAAACCGCCACCTCCATAATCACGAAATTTCAACCTCCACAACAACCCAAACCGTGACGAAGGCCCACCCTCACTTCCAACCTCCTAATTAACCCCTGCATTAATTAGCAAACTGACCTTGAACTGCAGCAGGCGGTCGGTGTGGAAGGTGGCCTCCAGCCGCAGGGTGCCGATGGCCTTGGTGGCCTTGGTGTCCCCATTGGTGGTCTTGGTGTCCCCATTGGTGTCCCCATTGGTGGTCTTGGTGTCCCCATTGGTGTCCCCATTGGTGGCCTTGGTGGCCTTGGTGGTGTCCACAGTGTCACCATTGGTGTCCCCGCTGGTGTCCCCATTGGTGGCCTTTGTGTCCCCATTGGTGGCCTTGGTGTCACCATTGGTGCCACCATTGGTGGCCTTGGTGGCCCCATTGGTGGCCTTGGTGGCCTTGGTGTAACCATTGGTGTCCCCATTGGTGGCCTTGGTGTCCCTCATGGTGGCCCCATTGGTGTCCCTCATGGTGTCCCCATTGGTGGCCCTGGTGGCCCCATTGGTGGCCACCAAGCTGACGGTGGCGGTGACGCCGGTGGCCGAGTACCGGACGTCCGAGGCCGCGTAGCCGTTGTCGGAGCCGTTGTAGTGGCAGTAGGGGACCCGTGGGCCCGAGGTGATTTCCTGGGAATGGCAACAAAAAACCATTAATTAATTAATTAATTAATCAATTATTAATATTAATAAATTACGAACGACGCAAAATGGTCGTTTTTTTAACGGAAAATTTAAAAATTAAACTCGTTAATGAGATTAAACTCGTTAAATTTGGGGCTGTTGGTGGTCAACGAAACCTCATTGAGCACCCCCATCCCTAATTACTTAATCATTAAGTAATTATAGAATTAATTAGGTTTAATTAATTAATTAATTCATTTATGGGCGAATTCTCCGTTTTTACTAAAATTTCTGTGAATTTTCCCTTTCCAAAACATTTTCTTCCAACTTTTTGTTCCTCACTCATTTTCCTACAGACGAATTCTAAATTTATGATTTTTTTTTTGTGGATTTCTGATTTTTTTAATTTCTGTTTTTCACTGATTTCTGATTTTAATGAATTTCTGATTTCTGGAGATTTCTGATTTTTTAAAAATTTCTGATTTTTGCGGATTTTCCGATTTTTTTTGATCTTTGCTGATTTCTGCTTTCATTTTGAATTCCTGATTTTTGCAAATTTCTGATTTTCAGGAATTTTTGGTTTTTGCACATTTCTGCTTTTATTTTGAATTTCTGATTTTGATGAATTTTTTATTTTTGCAGATTTCTGCTTTCATTTTCAATTCCTGCTTTTTTTTGCACATTTCTGATTTTCAGGGAATTTCCGATTTTTTGCAGATCTCTGATTTCATTCTTAAATTCTGATTTTCGCAAATTTCTGATTTACAGGAATTTTCAATTTTCGCTATTTCTGAATTCATTTTCAATTTCTGATTTCCAGCAATTTTTTATTTTGTGGATTTCTTCTTTTCCCCGATTTCTGCTTTGATTTTGAATTCCTGATTTTTGCACATTTCTGATTCTCAGGAATTTCCGATTTTTTTGCAAATTCCTGCTTTCACAGATTTCTCCTTTTCATGGATTTTTGATTTCATTTTCAACTCCTGATTTTTTGCAAATTTCTGATTTTCAGGAATTTTCGATTTTTTGCAGATTTCTGATTTCATTCTTAATTTCTGATTTTTAGGAATTTTCCATTTTCACAATTCCTGCTTTTGCGGATTTCTCCTCTTCCCAGATTTCTCCTTTTTGCGGATTTTCCTTTCATTTTGAATTCCTGATTTTTGCAAATTTCTGATTTTCAGGAATTTTCCATTTTCACAATTTCTGCTTTTTGTGGATTTCTGATTTTCAGGAATTTTTGTTTTACTCAATTTCTGATTTTGCAGATTTCTGCCTTTCGCGGATTTCTGATTTCATTTTCAATTTCTGATTTTGCGGATTTTTGCTTCTTGCAGATTTCTCCTTTCATTTTGAATCCCCGCCTTTTTTGCACATTTCTGATTTTCAGGAATTTTCGATTTTCGCAATTTCTGCTTTTTGCTGATTTCTGATTTCATTTTAATTTCTGATTTCCAGGAATTTTCAATTTTCACAATTTCTGCTTTTCCTGGATTTCTCCTTTTCATGGATTTCTGCTTTCATTTTGAATTCCCGCTTTTTTTGCACATTTCCGATTCTCACAAATTCCCGATTATTTTTGCAAACCCCTCCTTTCTGGGAGTTTTCCCTTTCCCCAAACCCCGGAGATTCCCATCATTTCCCCTGTCCCCTCACGTTCCAGACGCAGCCGCGGCTCTCGCAGCGCTGCCGGGACGCGCCCTCCTCGGGGTGACAATCGAAGCGGTCGGCGTCGCGCGTCCCCAGCTCCCAGCTCAGGCTGTAGGAGCGGCCCAGCTGCAGCCTCAGCCCCTGCACCTCTGCCACCTTCAGGGGGGTAATTAATCCCATCGGTTAATTAGCTTCCAAACAGGTTTTTAAAAATTAATTGTTTAAATATAAAGATATAAAACAGGTATATAATATTTATGACCATATTATATTTAAATTATGTAATTTAAATATAATACAGAAAATTTTTATTAATGCATACTATATAAATATTTATATATTTATATTATTATATAAGTATATAAATATATAAATATTTATATTGTATGCATTAATAAAATGCATACTATATGTATATATATGTATATGTATAAACATATAACTATATAAATATATACCTATATATTAATATATATTTCATTAATATAGAAAATATATAATTTTTTTATTAATTTAATTTAAATATAGTCTATAAATATATATTTATATTTATACATATGTATAGATAATATTTATAACGATTATATAAAATTATATAATATTTCTATATTATATTTATAAATAGTACATATAAAATTATATATAAGTATAAAAAAAAATATAGAAGATCGAGATATCATATTTATAAACATTATATTAAAATTAATTTAATTTAAATATAATACAGAAATTTTTATTACTATATAATATATTGATATACAAATATAAATATATAAATATTTAAATACCTAAAGATATAAATATATGAACATATAAATATATAAATTTTTATTAATATATTAAAGTACATTTCTATAACATATAAAATATACAAAAAATTTTATTAATTTAACTTAAATATCAGATATAAATATATATGTATATTTATACATATAGATAATATTTATAAATATGATATAGAATAATATAATATCTCTATATTATATTTATAAACAGTATATAAAATTATATATTAATATATAATATAACTATACCATATAACTATACCATATAACTATACCATATAAATATATAATATAAATATATAATATAAATATATAATTTTATATACAATATTTATAAATATTATAATTAAATACTATCTAAATAATTCTATAAATCCTGAAATAATTAATTTAAAATTCCATCTTTTATAGCACATCATTAATCCATCTCCACATGCCAAATACAAACCCATTTCCCCCACGCTACTAAAACAGGAACTAAATTAATAATCATAAACCCAAACAAATCTAATTTTGCTAAGTCCACCCATCATCAACCTGGTTTGCGCCATTCCCATAAAAATTCCCATTTTATTGGATAAATATTCCCATTGTATTGGATAAAAATTCCCTTTTTTTTCCCATAAAAATTCCCATTTTATTCCCCTCAAAATTCCCATTTTATTCCCATAAAAATTCCCATTTTATTCCTATAAAAATTCCCATTTATTGGGTAAAAATTCCCATTTATTCCCATAAAAATTCCCATTTTTTTCCCGTAAAAATTCCCATTTATTGGATAAAAATTCCCATTTATTCCCATAAAAATTCCCATTTTATTCCCATAAAAATTCCCATTTTTTCGGATAAAAATTCCCATTTTATTCCCATCAAAATTCCCATTTTTTTCCCATAAAAAATCCCATTTATTGGATAAAAATTCCCATTTTATTCCCATCAAAATTCCCATTTTTTCGGATAAAAATTCCCATTTTTTTCCCCTAAAAATTCCATTTTATTAGCTAAAAATTCCCATTTTTTCCCCTAAAATTCCCNAAAAAAGCAGAAATTTGGGGAAATTTGGGGGATTTTGGATGCTGGGATTGGCGGAGTTCCCATTTTTTTGTCCAAAATCCCCGTTTTTTTTTCCTAAAATTCCCATTTTTTTTCCCAAAATTCCCATTTCCCACCCCAAAATTCCGCCCCTCACCTGTGTGGCGGCGTCGTAGGTGAGGTTGTGCGAGGACGGCACCGCGACGCCGCCGGAAGTGACGGCGACGCCCACGGGTGCCCGCGGCAGCCCCAGCACCTTCAGCTCCTGGAACTCCAACGGCGGCGACAGCGAGAGGTTGTGGTGGGTCACGGAGAGATCCAGAACGTTCTGGGGGGAGAACGGGATGGGTTTGGGGTGAAAAAGGGAGGGTTTGGGGTCATTTTGGGTGGGGGGCGTGAAAAAATATATTGAATTTATAGAAATAATATCATAATAATGATAAATATATTAATATAATTATGCAATAAATTATAAATATATTATAGTTATATATAATAAAATGTATTATAGTTATATATAATAAAATGTATTATAGTTATATATAACAAAATATATTACATTTCTATATATTAAAATATATACTTGGGGTGAAATGGGAGGGTTTGGGGTCGTTTTGGGTGGGGAGCATGAAAAAAAATAGATTGAATTTATAGAAAGACTATTATTTAGATTATAAAAATATTTACAGAAATTATGCAATAAATTATTAATATATTTATATATAATAAAATTAATTCTATTTTTATATAATAGAATCTATTCTATTTATAGAAAATAAAATATATATTTGGGGTGAAATGGGAGGATTTGGGGTCATTTTGGGTGGGGAGCGTGAAATAAAATAGATTGAATTTACAGAAATAGTGTGGAGTAAATTAAAAAATATTTATATAATTATACAATAAATTATAGATGTGTTATATTTATATATAATAAAATATAATTTGGGGTCGTTTTGGGTGGGGAGTGTGAAATAAAATAGATTGAATTTATAGAAATAATATTATATAAGTTACAAAAATATTTATGGAAATTATACAATAAATTATAAATATATGTATATAAAGGAAAATACATATATATTGATAATAAAATTTATTAATTTCATTATATTGAAATAAAAGATTTAATACAAAGCAATTAAACATTATTATATTATTGTAATTATATACTCACTATAAGAAAAGGTAATATTATAAAAATACACAATTAGTTAAATTTAATTTTTATTAAAATAGTTTAAAATTAATATCATTAATAATAAAAGAATTAATATCAGAGGTTAAAATTTTTAATATTAAAAAATAGACTGGGAAGAGTCAGGGATTCAAATTTAAATTTTTAACAGAATTTTTAAATCCAGATATTAAAATTCAGTTTTTAAAGCTTTGAAGTTTGTGACTCACGTTGGCAAAGCGGAACTCGTAGAAAATGTAGGATTTGCTGGCCACAGTGTCTGAAATGGGGAGAAAAATATTAATTGTAGCAAAAATAATAATTAAATATAATTAAATTTATAATTAGATATAATAGAAATAAAATAATTATCTTTTATTTAAAAATTTAAAATGTTGAACCTTTAAACACTCAAAATTCTGAATTTCTGCTTTGCAGATGTGAAATTTTCATCCATCCGAATTTTTTGATGTCTTTAAGGTTTTTTAAGAAAATTTGAAATTTAAAAATCAATTATTTTTAATTTCGAAATGCTCTTAAGGTCTAAAATTTTTAAAATTTTTCATTTTTTGTCTTCAAATTACTTTTAAAAATTGCTAAAAATTTGAATATCTTTATATTTTAAATATCTAATAGCAAAATTATTTTTAATTATTTTTTTCATATTTTTTTCTTTAATTCTCCTTCCCTAAAAACCCCAAAATTGAGGGAATTCAGGGAATTTTCGCCGCCTCACCCGCGGATTCTCCGTCGTCCCAAAAAAGCTCCCCCGTGGCCTCCTGGTTCTCATCCAGGGCCACGATCAGTCCCATGGGGTTCCTGCGGCTGGAATTTTACATAATTAATTAATAATTAATAATTAATAACCAATTAATAATTAGTAATTAATTTACCATTAGTATTATTAATGATATCAAATTTTATTTATATTAATTCAAAGCTTCCCCATTTTCCTGATTTTTGGTGTCGGACGATCTTCGCCCGTTGATATTGATTAAATTAATTACTTGATGATAAGTAATTAGAGAAATAATTAGAGCATCCCTAGGTAGGTGGGGAAAAAAAATTAATTGAGAGCTGGGTAATTGGTTAAAAATTGGGCAGGGTTGGAAATTCCTGATTTTCGGTTTGGAAGTGGAAAATGGGGAGGAAGAGGAAGGGGAAGGGGAAGAGGAAGAGGATGAGGATGAGGATGAGGAAGAAGAAGAAAAAGAAGACAAAGAAGACAAAGAAGACGAAGATGAAGAAGACGATGACGAAGAGGAAGAGGATGAAGATGAAGATGAAGGAAAAGAAGATGAAGAAGAAGAAGAAGACGAAGAAGAAGAAGATGATGAAGATGATGAAGACGAAGAGGAAGAAGAGGATGAGGAGGAAGAAGAGGATGAAGAGGAAGGAAAAGAAGATGAAGAAGACGATGAAGAAGACGACAAAGAAGATGACGAAGATGAAGACGATGAAGACGATGAAGATGACGAAGACAAAGATGAAGATGAAGATGAGGAACACAAAGAAGACCAAGAAGATGAAGATGAAGAAAATGAAGGAAAAGAAGATAAAGATGAAGATGAAGAAGAAGATGAAGATGAAGAAGGTGACAAAGAAGATGAAGAAGAAGAAGAAGAAGAAGAAGAAGAAGAAGAAGAAGATGAAGAAGATGAAGAAGATGAAGAAGATGAAGAAGATGAAGATGAAGATGAAGAGGAAGAGTAAGAGAATGAAGATGAAGACGAAGATGAAGATGTAGACGAAGATGAAGAAGAGGAAGAAGACGAAGATGAAGATGAAGAAGANGAAGATGAAGATGAAGAAAATGAAGGAAAAGAAGATAAAGATGAAGATGAAGAAGAAGATGAAGATGAAGAAGGTGACAAAGAAGATGAAGAAGATGAAGATGAAGATGAAGATGAAGATGAAGATGAAGATGAAGATGAAGATGAAGATGAAGGGAAAGAAGAGGACAATGAAGACGAAGAGGAAGAGTAAGAGAATGAAGATGAAGACGAAGATGAAGATGTAGACGAAGATGAAGAAGAGGAAGAAGACGAAGATGAAGATGAAGAAGAAGAAGAAGAAGAAGAGGAAGAAGAAGAAGGAGAAGAAGAAAAAGACAGAGAACAAGAAGACAAGATGAAGAAGATGATAAAAGATGAAGACAAAGATGGAGAAATAATAATAATCATCATCATCCACCTTCCGGCCCCACCCCTTCCGGCCACACCCCTTCCGGCCACACCCCTTCCGGCCCCGCCCTTTCCGGCCCCGCCCCTCACCTGGCGGCCGTGGTGGTGGACGGGTGCTGCACGGGGAAGATGCGGCCCCCGCGCAGGTGCAGCCCCAGGCGGTCCCCGGGCAGGTAAAGGTGAGTCCATTGCTTCCGGAGCCAGAGCCGGGAACCCTGGGAAACGGGGGGAGGAGGAGGAGGAGGAGGAAGAGGGAAAGGAGGAAGAGGAGGAGGAGGAGGAGGAGGAAGAGAAGGAGGAACCAGAGGAACAGGAGAAGGAAGAGGAGGAGGAAGAGGAGGAACAGAAGGAGGAGGAGGAACAAGACAAGGAGGAAAAGGAGGAGGAAGAGGAGAAGAAGGAAGAGGAAGAAAAGGAGGAAGAGGAGGAGGAGGAGGAAGGGGAGGAAGAGAAGAAGGAACCGGAGGAGGAGGAGGAGGGAGAGGAGGAGGAAAATGAGGAGGAAGAGAAGAAAGAAGAGAAAAAGGAGAAAAAGGAGAAAAAGGAGAAAAAGGAGAAAAAGGAGAAAAAGGAGAAAAAGGAGAAAAAGGAGAAAAAGGAGAAAAAGGAGAAAAAGGAGGAAGAAGAAGAACAGGAGAAGGAGGAACAGGAACAGTAGGAAGAGGAAGAGGAGGAACAGAAGGAGAAGGAGGAGGAGGAAGAGGAAATCGAGAAAAAGGAGGAAGAGGAGAAGGAGGAAGAGGAGGAAGAAGAGGAGTAGGAGGAGGAAGAAGAGGAGAAGGAAGAACAAGAGGAAGAAGAGGAGGAAGAGGAGGAGGAAAAGAGGTGGAAGAAGAGGAGGATGAAGGAGAGGAAGAAGAAGAAGAAGAAGAAGAAGAAGAAGAAGAGGAAGAAGAGGAGGAGGAAAAGGAGGAGGAAAAAAGAAAAGGAGGAAGAGGAAGAAAAGCAAAAAAAGGAAGAGGAAGAAGAGGAAGAAGAGGAAGAAGAAGAGGAAGAAGAAGAAGAGGAAGAGAAAGAGGAAGAAAAGGAGGAAGAGGAGGAGGAGGTATCAGCGTTACTCATTTCTTCATTCACCATTTCAGAGGTTTTTTAACCCAAATTTTGAAGAAACGAAGGAATTTTGGCTCTCACCGACTCGTACTCGTACCAGACGGCGTCGGGGATGTAGGCCGAGATCACCTCCACACCCTGGGGGCGAAAAAATGGAACATTCCAGCCAAAACCACCCAAAATTGCCCAAAATCGCCCAAATTCCACCAGGATTTTGCCCATTTTGGGTTTTTTTTTAAGATCCCAAAAAGTGGAGAATCGTCAAATCAAGGAAGTCGAAAAATCCAGAATTCAACCCCAAAACTTCCATGGAAATCAGCAAAATTAATGGGAATTCAGTTTTTAACCCAAATTTTGGGTGCTCCAAACACAGAATCCCAGAAGATTCATGGGAATGATGAAATCACCCAAATTTCACTTTTTTTTTTTTGCTTTTTTAAATAAAAATATTTAAGGAACGTTTTGTTCCACTCCAAGAAAAGCAGGTTAAAAAAATAAGAATTTCGGGGGAAAATCAGGTTTAAAAATAGGAATTTTAAGAAAAAAATTAAATTATAGAAATCATAAATTAAGGAGAAATTGATATTAAAGAAAATTATATTTAAATGGGACTTTATTTTTTCCTGTCTTTTCCAGCTTCAAAATCCAGACCAGGGGTGGAAAATTAATCCCATAAAATCAAGGAATTACAATTTTAATTAAAAAAATTTACATCACCAAAGACAAATTTGCAGAGGAACCCCAAAATTGAGGGAAAAAGGATCAAAAAATTCGATTTTTGGGGTTTTTTGCTCCAAATTCCACCTACGGGCTCGAGCACGGGGGTGATGAGGAGCCCCGAGCCCCACAGGAACTGCCCCTCCAAGTCCCACGTGGCCTCCTCGGCGTAAAACCTGCCAGGAAGCAGCCTCATTAATTAGTTAATTAGTTAATTAATTAATTAATTAATTAATTTGTTAATTAATTTGCTTAATTAAATGTTTGATCGGTGTCGGTTTAATACCACAAGGGTTTGGATGTTGAAATTGGGATCTGGGGATTGTTTGGGATGGAGGGAAGGTGAAGGGAATCCGGCTCGTTAATGAGTAATTAATTAATTATGCAAATTGGTGACAGGCCACGCCCTCCTGTGAGGGGGTTCCGGGCCTCGTTTTCAATGGGGTGAACGGGGAAAGGCCAAGGTTTAAGTCAAGATCAAAATCCAAGTCAAAATTAAGATTAAGACGCAAATCAAGATCTAAGTCAAGCTTAAGATCCAAGTGAAGATTTAAGTCAAGATTAAGACACAAGTCCAGATCAAGACACAAGTCAAGATCAAGACACAAGTCAAGACCCAAGTGAAGATCCAAGTCCAGCTTAAGATCCAAGTGAAGATCCAAGGCAAGCCTAAGATCCATGTCAAGCTTAAAGTCAAGATTAAGACACAAGTCAAGACCCAAGTGAAGATCCAAGTCAAGCTTAAGATCCAAGTCAAGATCCAAGTTAAGATCAGGATCAAGACCAAATCAAGATCAAGAGCCAAGTCAAGCCCAAGATCAAGTTTAAAATCTAAAACCAAGTCAAGATCAAGATCAAAGTCAAGATCAAGATCCAAGTCAAGATCAGGATCCAAATCAAGGCTGAGGTCAAGACCCAAGCCAGGATCCAAATCAAGACCAACTCAAGATCAAGAGTCAAGTCAAGCCCAAGATCAAGTTCAAAATCTAAAATCAATAAGATCAAGATCCAAATCAAGACCAAAGCCAAGACTTAGGTCAAGACCAAGATCAAGACCAAATCAAAGACAAGTTCCAAATCAAGGTCCAAGTCAGGATCAGGACCAAGATCAAAGTCAAGATCAAGATTCAAGTCAGGATCAGGATCCAAATCAAGGCCAAGGTCAAGACCCAAGCCAGGATCAAGATCAAGACCAAATCAAGATCAAGAGCCAAGTCAAGCCCAAGATCAAGTTCAAAATCTAAAACCAAGTCAAGATCAAGATCCAAGTCAAGCCTAAGATCCATGTCAAGATCAAGACACAAGTCAAGACCCAAGTGAAGACCCCAGTCCAGCTTAAGATCCAAGTCAAAACCCAAGTGAAGATCCAAGTCAAGACCCAAGTTAAGATCAGGATCAAATCCAAGTCAAGACCATGATCAAGATCAAAGTCAAGATCAAGAGCCAAGTCAAGCCCAAGGTCAAGTTCAAAATCTAAAACCAAGTCAAAATCAGGATCCAAGTCAAGATTAACACCAAGTCAAGATCCAAGTCAACATCGAGACCAAGATCCAAGTCAGTATCCAAGTCAGTATCCAAGCTCAAGCTCAAGCTCAAGATTCAAGTCATGATCCAAGGCAAGGTCAAGCTCAAGATTCAAGTCAAGCTCAAGGTGAAGGCTCAAATGAAGGTCCAGCGGCATTCCCAGGTTAATTACACTTAAAATTAAGATTAAAATAAATTAAGATTAAAATAAATTAAGATTAAAAGAAAATGAAAATTAAAACAAAATTAAAATTAAATTAAATTAAAATTTAAAAAATTAAAATTAAAATTAAAACTAAAACTAATATAAAACTAAGATAAAAATAAAATAAAATTAAAATAAAAAATAAAATTTAAAAAAAATTAAAATAAAAATAAAAATAAAATTAAAATATCAATGAAATTATAATCAAAATTAAAAATAAAACTAAAACTTAAAATTAGTTAATTCTACTTAAAATTAAAATGAAAAAATAAAAATAAAATAAAAACAAATAAAATAAAATGAAATGAAATGAAATGAAATGAAATAAAATAAAATAAAATAAAATAAAATAAAATAAAATAAAATAAAATAAAATAAAATAAAATAAAATAAAATAAAATAAAATAAAA
>CADDXX010001324.1:0-20573 GCA_902810485.1 Alauda arvensis
GAGGGAGGGAAACTGAGGCACGGCGCGATGCACCTGAGGACGCGTCCCTGAGCTCTGGAGCCGCCGCACGGGGACGTGTCCCTGTCGCCCCGTTCCCGGTGTCTGCAGCCACCCCCGAGCCCTGTCCCTGTCCCTGTCCCTCCCTCTCTCTCCTGTCGGTGCCGGTTACGATCAGCGGGGCACTTTCAGCTGTCAGCTTAAAAATAATCCCGGAGCCGCGGCCCGACACAATGGAGGGCGCAGATGGGGCCGGGCGCGGCCCGGGGGATGCTCCGGGGGCCSAGGGGGGGATCGGGGGGTCCCCCCGGGGCGGGGGGTGGCTCCTGTCGCCAGCTGCGTTTGGGGTTTATCCCTTTGGGGTTTGGGGTTTTGTGGCTTTGCCGCGCTGGTTTTGGGGGCTCTGTGTGGTTTTGGGGGCTCTGCGTGGGCCGGGTTTTGGGGAGGGGGTCCTGAGCGTGGGGATCCCGTTCCCGAGGGGGGGACARGACCCTCGCTGCGGTCACGCCGGGCTCCGTGCGGGACGTGCGGGGCAGGGGGACACGGCCCGGGCCCTCCCTGCCCCGGGATCTCGGCAGCGGCGGCGAAAAGGCGCACTCAGCACGGGCACAGGCACAACAAAGGCTTTTTGTGCCTTGTCCCTTTGTGTCCCTTGTCCCCTCCCCGCTGCCCCGTCCGTCGCTYCCACCCTGAATTTTAACGCCCCGGGCCCAGCGCGGGCTGAGCGCGGCGGGGAAGGAGCCGGGACTCGGGGCAGGGTGGGTCCCTGCTCGCATCCCTGCCTCTCCCAGATTCCCAATCCCCCCCGATTTTGGGGGTGCAGGGACATGGGGCAGTGCCCTCTGCTCTCCCACCCCGGCCAGATGTGCCTCCAGATGTGCGGCCAGATGTGCAGCCACCTTTGTGTCCCTTGTCCCCTCCCCGCTGCCGGGACTCGGGCCGGCTCCCTGTGCATCCCTGCCCGCTCCCACATTCCCAAAATCTCCCGGTTTTGGGGGTGCCGGGACATGGGGCAGTGCCCTCTGCTCTCCCACCSCGGCCAGATGTGCGGCCAGATGTGCAGCCACATCCTCACCGGGGCTGTGCTGAGCCCTCCCAAACTCATCCCAGGCGTTCTCTGTTGCTCCCGGCTCCTCGCTCAGCGCCAGGAGCTGCTCCGGCTTCTCCTCATTCCCAGCCCCGGGACCCGAGGGACGGGGCCGCATCCCCTCGGCTCCATCCCCTGCCGGATCCCAAGGCCCTGCCAGGTCCCTGCCCCGTTTTGGGAAGTTCCACCCCCCCCAAAAAAAAGAAAAAAGGCTCTTTCCGGCTTTGCCCAAGGTGGCGTCCTCAGAAGGGACCTTTTGTCCCCAAAGTCCCCCCTCCCGTGCCCTGCTCTCCCCTGCTGGGTCCCATCCAGACCCCCAGGCAAAGCTCATTGATTTTTATTTCCTTTCCTTTCCTCTCCCTTCCCAAAGGCCCCGCAGGAGGAGTCGAGGAGGGGGAAGGTGGGGGCTGGAATTCTCTGGGATCAGGGATGGTTTGGTGGGGCGGGTTTGGGAATGAATGGGGCAGAGCACCCAGGAGTGACAGCCTTGTCCTTGTCCTTGTCCCCGCAGCCGACGCCGGCCCGCAGGGATGGAGCGTCCCCGAACGCCAACGCGGCCCCGGAGGGGGGGTCCCTGCCCTGGCCGGGGCCCAGGACGGTGGCGCTGCGGAAAAGCCCCCAGGGAGGATTCGGCTTCACCCTCCGCCACTTCATCGTGTACCCCCCGGAATCGGCCGTGCACCCGGCCAAGGTAGGGCCGGGAGCCGGGGGGAAAACCTGGGAATTCCGGGAGCGGGATGTGCTCCTGTCTGGGCATCGGGGAAATGAGGGAGGGAGCGCGGCTTTGTCCATCGCCTGATTTTTGGGATTCCTGGAGGCGCCCCGGGGTGGAGGAGCTGCTGGGAGATGAGTTCTGGGCTGGCAGCACCCCTGGGGACATCCCAGAGCCTTTTGGGGTATGGGAAAAGCCTTTAGGGATATGGAAGAGCCTTTAGGGATAAGGGAAGAGCCTTTTGGGATATAGGAAGAGCCTTTTGGGATATGGGAAGAGCCTTTAGGGATATGGAAGAGCCTTTTGGGATATGGGAAGAGCCTTTTGGGATATAGGAAGAGCCTTTTGGGATATGGGAAGAGCCTTTTGGGGTATGGGAAGAGCCTTTAGGGGTATGGGAAGAGCCTTTTGGGTTATGGAAGAGCCTTTTGGGTTATGGAAGAGCCTTTAGGGGTATGGGATTGTTTGTGGGAATGGAGAGAATCCCTGAGAGGATCCCTCAGCTCCAAACGATGGGAACTGCAGGAAAAGGCTCCTCAGAGCCCCCAGGGCTGGAGGATTTTTGGTTCTTGGTGGGGATTTTCCAGCTGGATCCGCCCTGGGATCTGTGCTTTGGTCACTTTTGGGAGGACACGAGGCTGGGTTGGCACCTCTGAGCCCCAAATCCGGGCAGTGCCTTTTCCCTCGAGGATGGAGAAATTCCCGGCGGTGTGGAGGGAGAGGATCCACACCCCGAGGGCCGAGGCAGCTCCTGGGATTCAGAATCCCCTTCTCTCCCCATTTCCCGTGGATGTCTGGGCTCTGTGCAGTCCCACCCTCCCTTCCCCTGCTCCAGATCCCGGGATGATCCCGGCAGCCCTGAGGTGCCTTGGGAAGGCTGAGCTGAAACAGGGACTGGACAGAGCTGGAGAATAAAGCAGAGATTTATTGAAATCCCTGGGATTCACCTTGGGCAGCACACCTGGCCAGGTGGATTCCCTGGTCATGAGGCCTTAAACTTTTATAAGTTTGGGTCCATTTGCACATTGGGGTTTAATTGTCCCATTACAATTCAGGCTGTGAGGTCTCATCCTTCTTGATTTTCCCTTCAGCCCAGCCTTGTTTGTGCTTTTGGGCCTGAAATTTGTCGTTGGTTTTCAGCAGGAAAGGATTTGTTTTGTCTGGGGAATTCACCAGCGCTTAAAATGAGGCTTTAAACTACACCAGGGAATTGGAAAAAACATAAAAGCTCCGGCTTCAGGCATCACCTGGAGCTGCCCCGGGCTCCCGGAGCTGGCAGACGGGGAAGTGCGGTGGGAAGTGAGTCACAGGGTGGGGAGAACCCCGCCGGAATCCCCTGCCCGCCACCATCCTCCGGCCCCGCCGCTTTTCCCAGGCTCCTCATTCCGCCTCTCCAACCTTTTCCTGCGCCGGGGGTTGATTTTTTGTCACGGGAACCGCCTCGAGCTCCTCCAAAAAAAAGATCGAGGCACCCGTGGGGCTGAGCCCTGCCCGGGGCAGCCCCGGGAGGAGCTGGGGATGCTCTGGGCTGGAGGCTGGGATCGCTGCCGGGCGAGGCGGGGCAGCCCCGGGGRCCGGCACCCCGCCAGCTCCGGGGGCTGAGTTTCGGTGGCTTTGACTCAGCAGAGGGAGGGGAGCCGAGCTGGGCCGGGCTCTCAGCAGCGAGGCCATCGCGGTGTCCCCGGGGCCGGGAAGGGCCCGGCGGTGCCGCAGGCTCGGGATGGGCMGGGAGGGGCTCTCAGGAGCCCGCGGGGGCTCTCCCTTGGTGCCGGTTGTGGAATGTGGCTTTTCCTGCGCCGGGGCCGCTGGCTGGGGTATCTCCTCTGAGATGAGCGGCTGTTTTCTCACTTGGAAGGAGGAATCGGAGAGATTTAGGGTTGCAGTTGGAAGATGTTTATTTTAGAAGCCTTATCTCTGGCGTGGTGTTCACAAGCAGCTGGGAAAGTGAATCCTCCCCGCCCCAGAACAGCACCTGGGTTTTTATAATCTGAACGACGTTAACGTTGTTTTCCTCTAAAATCCAGTAGCTAAAATCCAGGTCACCCAGTGAAATCACACCTTCACCCAATCCTAAAAAACCATCGCTCTTTGCAAAGAGGAAGAGAGACAGGAAAATGTGTTTTTATCACATTGATCTGCCTCCAACTTTGCCTCATATCACCCATACAGAAAAACCTAAAAGTCCTAATTTCACACCCGGTGATTTAATAAAAACCACACCAATCAAACCCTCGTGTCATCCAAATGCTCAGACAGCCCTGGCAGCCTTTCCCAAGGTGTCACATCAAAGCCACCGCTGTCACCCACGCTGTCCTGGCTGCTGCCCATGCAGGAGATCCAGAGGGATACAATTCCCTCTGGGAATTTCCATCCCCGCAGCGCTGGGATGGAGAGCGGTGCCTTCCCCGGCTCCTCGGAGGGAGGTGGTGGCACCTTGGGGACAGCCGGGGCTGTGTCCCCAGCGTGTCCGTGCCGGGTTTGTGTCCCCAGCCGGCGCTGATGGAGTGAGAATTCCCCTTCCATGTCCTTGGGGGGACGGGGATCCCACCCTGTGCCCCAGCCCGGCCTGGCAGCCCCACCTGGGCAGGTGCTCTGCCGGGGGAGGGGATCCCCAGGTGGGAGTTTGGGTTAAAGGGGCGGGGATTTGGGTTAAAAGGGCGGGGATTTGGGTTAAAAGGGTGGGGATTTGGCACAATCCCCACCCTACAGGACAAATCAGTGCCCACCCTAACCTGGCACACCCACCTGGGCAGGTGCTCTGCCGGGGGAGTCCCCAGGTGGGGATTTGGGTTAAAAGGGCGGGGATTTGGCACAATTCCCACCCCACAGGACAAACCAGTGCCCCCCTCAGCCCCTGCCCTGCCYCGGGAGGCCGCAGGGATGAGGATTTCTCCAAGTCGGGATGGATCCCTCCTCCCCTTCAAAGCCCAGCCCAGGGSTCGGGCTGTCCCCGGCTGTCCCCGATGTCACCCCGGGGCTGGCAGGGTCCCTCCCCTGCCCCAAAACCGGCCCCAAAACCGCGGCTGGGTGCGGGGGGGTCCCGGATCCGCTGTCAGGAGGGAATTTGAGCTGAGGGCAGAGGGACTCGAGGGGCTTCACGGGGCTGCCACCCCCTCCCCGGTCCCCTCCGGTCCCCTCGCCACCAAATCAATGAGTTTCTCTCTCTTTTTTTCGGCAGGAGGAGGAGAATGGCAACCGAGCAGGTGAGCAGGGCCTGGGGACCCTGGGGACCCTGGGGACAGCGGCGCAGGGTGGCACAGGGGACAGGGGGGTCGTGGCCCTTGGCTCGGTGTCCCCAAACCCCCCCCGGGGATGTCACAGCTGCTGCCAGGGGGTGTTTGGGGACAGGGACAGCGGCCCCTCTGTCCCCTCCCGGAGGCTCCGGGTGACGCGAGCGAATGTGAAGGTGTCAGAAGGGATCGCCGCTGGCGCGGTGACAGCGGGGCCGCGGTGACAGCGGGGCCGCGCTCCCCGGGCACCCGGCGGGGCTGGGGTGGGGCCCCGGTCCCGTTCCCGGTGGGATTTGGGGTCCCCGCTCCGCACCGGTGCCATCCTCCCTCGGGAGAAGGCGGCAGCGGCGGGCCCGGGGACCCGGGGGACGGACCGGAGGTGACAGCCCCGGCCCGGGGAGGGTGCCGGGGTGGTGGCAGCCCCCGTGACGCGCTGTCCCCACCCGGCAGGGCCCGCCCGGAGCCGCCTGGAGCCCATGGACACGATCTTCGTGAAGAACGTGCGGGAGGACGGGCCCGCGCACCGGGCGGGGCTGCGCACGGGTGAGCGGGGACGCGCACGGGGACGCGCAGGCGGGGATGGATCCTGCCGGGATCCCGGGAATGCTCCGCCTCCTCTGCCGCGGGCAGTTCTTGCTTATTCTGCTCTTCTTTTTGTTTCTTTTTGGGTTTTTTTTCGGCATTCCTGCTTTTTTCTCCCTCCTCTTCTCTCCGGTTCTGAGCGCGCTCTGCTCCCTCTGGTGCTGGGGGGTCAGAGCAGCCCTGGGGGGTTCTCCTGGCTTTGGGGTCCCCCTGTTTTTCCCTCTGCTCAAACCCTGCCCTGAGTGACCCTGGGGACACCCAGGTGCCACCACAGCCTCSTGGTGACSCTGTCCCCTCCCCTGGCCCTGCAGGTGACCGCCTGGTCAAGGTGAACGGGGAGAGCATCATCGGCAAAACCTACTCACAGGTGATCGCCCTGATCCAGAACAGGTGAGCGGCAGGTGACAGCGATGGGGACACGTCACAGCAGGCTCTGTCCCTCGGGGTGTCCCTGCGGTGACAGGGGCACTCAGGTGATGACCAGGGACAGGCAGCCACGAGCTGTCACCATCACCTGGGGACAGGGACATTCACCACAGKGGGGGGATCCAGCCAGGTGTGAGCTTGGGGACAGGTGGGGACTGATCCCTTTGTCACCTGCCCCGCAGTGACGATGTGCTGGAGCTCTCCATCATGCCCAAGGACGAGGACATCCTCCAGCTGGTGAGTGTGCTGGCCAGGAGCCTTGGGGACACCTGGGGACACCTGGGGACACCTGGGGACACCTGGGGACACCTGGGGACAGGGCACCCCTGGAGAAGCAATGGGTGCAGAACTGGGGGTGCTGGGGCAGGAATTGGGGGGGATGTGGCCCCTGTGATTTTGGGGGGACATCCCGAGGCACAGAACTGTCCCAGGTTTCGGGGTCTGCCTTTTCCTCGGAGCCCCCCAAAGTGGCTGTGCCAGGGGTGTGCCAGGGCCTGGGGGTGACAGTGGCCCGGGGGTGACAGTGGCCCATCCCAGCCGGTCCCACGGGAGTTCTCTCAGGGCCTGGGGGATGCAGGGAATCCCGTACACTGTGAATGTTCGGTTTTGTGACGCTGTCCCCGCTCCCTCCCCAGGCCTACTCGCAGGACGCTTACCTGAAGGGCAACGAGCCCTACTCCGGGGGGGCTCAGAGCATCCCGGAGCCCCCTCCCATCTGCTACCCGCGCAAAACCTACCCCTTCCAGGCCCAGCCTCCCCCGGACCCCCGCGCCCCCCGCCCCCCCGGGCCCCGCAGCGACAGCCCCGCTCACCGCCCCGAGGAGCCGCAGCCCGGGGGTCCCTCCCCGCGGCCCCCCGCCCCTCAGGGCCCTCCCGGCTCCTTCTCCCGCTCCGCACCCTCCGCTCCCGAGCGCTCCGGGCTGTCCCCGGCCGCCGCCCCGTGCTACGGCGTCCCCAAGCACCTCCCGGAGCACCGGACTCACTGCGGCTTCAAGGAAGGCGTCGGGGGGTTCCCGGCAGCGGGGAGACCCCCTCGGGACGGGTCGCAGCGCGTCCCCGGTCGCCAGGAGTGCCAGCAGGCGCTGTCGCGCTGGTTCTGCAGCCAGGAGCCGCGGCGCAGCGCCTCGGAGGAGCGGCACCGCGCCATGCCCCGCTACCGCAGCGTGTCCCACGACCGCCTCGGCGGCTCCGGGGACCCCCGGGGGTGGCCCCACAGCGCCTCGCACGACACCCTGCTGCAGCCCAGCCGCGAGGGCTGGGCCCCCCGAGCCCGCTCCGAGCATTACCTGGGCAGGTACGGCCGCTCCATGGAGGCTCTGGAGCTGCCGCCGCACCTCGAGCGCTCGCCGTGGCCGCCCGAGAGGCTCTGCCGGGCCGCTGTCACCGCTCAGCCCATCCCTCCCTCCTCCTCCTCCCTGGCCGCYGCTTCCTCCTCGTCGTCGTCCTCCTCCTCCTCGCACAAGCACCCGTCCCAGCCCAACCTGCAGAGCGCCGACGATTCGGGCTACATCGGCTACCGCAGCTACAGCCCGTCCTTCCAGCGGCGCACCGGGCTGCTGCACGCCCTGGCCTGCCGGGACCCGGCCTTCGGGGGGCTGCCCACCTTCAGCATCGCTCAGAGAGCCGCGCCAGCACCGCTCCGGGACAGCGGGCTCAGCCCCGGYTCCCTCCCCGCCGTCCCCGCCGCTCCGGTGTCCGCAGCGCCCCGGGAGCCGCGGCCCGAGGGCGGCCGGGGCTCGGAGGCGGCGGAGGAGCGCAGGGAGGAGGTGGTGCTGAGGCAGAAACCGCCCACGGGCCGCAAGGGGCCGGCGCCGCTGAGGCAGATGAACTTCGTGTTCGGCGAGGGGGCGAAGGAGGCCGATGTCTGTGAGCCCCCCGGGGCGGCGGGGAGAGGGGACAGGCCGGGCAGCGAGAGGCCGGCCCGGAGAGTGGCTCCCCTGGCGGCCCCCGAGGATTCGCTGGCGTCCATTCCCTTCATCGGTGAGCGCGGGGAGGGATCGCTGGGGATTTTGGGGGTTTGGGAGGTGCCGTGCCAGGGAGGTTTGGGGTCAGAAGGGCGGAGCGTCTGTGGCCGGCGTGGAGATGGGAAAGGGGCTGCTCCAGCAGAGACCTCAATGGCGCCCCATAATGTCCCACATCCCACAGGGTCCCACAGTGTCCTGTGCCCCTCTGAACCCCACAGTGCCCCACATCCCATAGGGTTCTGCACTCCTCTGCACCCCTCAGTGCCCCACACCCCTCAGTGCCCCACACCCCTCAGTGCCCCACACCCCACAGTGCCCTACACCCCACAGTGCCCCACACCCCTCAGTGCCCCACACCCCTCTGGATTTGCTGTCCCCAAGCAGGCCCGGGGTTGGTGATGGGGTGCCAGGCTTTGGGTTCAAGCACCCTTCACCCCTCCCTCTTGCCCTGCACCCCCTGCCCAGCTGCTGGTGTCCCTTACTGGTGTGAACTGGGGCCCTACATGCTCCTGCCCTGCTCCGAGGTGGGGACAGGGGACACACCTGTCCCTGTGTCCCCCTGGGATGTCCCTGCCCAGGGTGCAGACGGGGTTGGGAAGCCACAGCTCTGCCCTGCGGCTGCTCCAGGGAGGGAACTGGGTGGGAAAGGAGAGGATGGAGAGGGGATTGAGAGGGGAGAGGATGGATGGGGGGGGTCTCAGTGTCGCTGTGGGTGAGGGTCCGAGTGCCCCATCACCTCCTGGGGGTGGCAGCATGTCCCCAGCCCAACCCCACCCAAAATCTCCAGGGGGGGATCCCAGCAGGGCCTTCCCCTGCCCCAAACCCCCCCCCTCTCCAACCCGTCACAGACGAACCCACCAGCCCCAGCATCGACCTGAAAGCCAAGCACGTCCCGGCCTCCTCGGTGGTGTCCAGCGCCATGAACTCRGCTCCTGCCATGGCCACCAGCCCCGCCTCGCCCACCTTCGCCTTCGCGCTGTCCCGGCACTACTCCCAGGACTGCAGTGAGTGCTGGGAGAGGGGGAAACCGCCCCGGGAGCCTCGGGTGGGGAGGAACCCACCCTCCCCAGAGCCCTGCCCGCCTCTCGGRGAGCTGAGCAGGGCGGGTTTTTTGCCCCCCTTCCCCACCGCAGGCAGCATCAAGGCCGGCCGCCGCTCCTCCTACCTGCTGGCCATCACCACCGAGCGCTCCAAGTCGTGCGACGACGGCCTGAACGCCTTTAGGGACGAGGGGAAGATCCTCAGGTAGGGCCGGACCGTCCTTTTCACGGCCCCAGCGCCCCCCAGGTGCCTCCCCCGTCCCCGCTGACCGCTCTCCCCGCAGGAGGATGCCCAGCCGGGTCCCCAGCCTCCGCATGCTGAGGAGCTTCTTCACCGACGGGGTGAGTGCTGCGGCAGCGCTGCCCTAAAACAACGGAGGGAGGTGGGGGGTCCCAGGTGAGGGCAGAAAACCTCACCCGACCCCTTCCCCTCCATCCCCCTGGCAGTCTCTGGACAGCCTGGGCACGTCGGAAGACGCCCGCTCCAAAAGACACTCAACCTCCGACCTCTCGGACGCGCCGTTCAGCGCCGTGAGGAAGGAGGGCTGGCTCCACTGCAAGCAGATCCTCACCAAAAAGGGGAAGGTAAAGGCGGCGCTTTGTCCCTCCCCTCTCCAGCCCGGCCGGGGGAAGGGGGAGGTGGTCCTGGTCCCTCCCTGAGGATGCCGGAGCTCCATCCCTTGTGTCGCCCCTCGCAGAAGGTCGGTGGAGGCATCCGGCAGTGGAAGCGCGTCTTCGCCGTGCTGCGCACGCACTCGCTGTACCTGTGCAAGGACAGGCGGGAGGCGGTGACCTGCGCCCCGGCCCCAGGTGAGGAGGAGCCGCCGATCAGCATCCAAGCGTGCCTGGTGGACATCTCCTACAGCGAGACCAAGAGGAAGCACGTCTTCCGCCTGACGACCGCTGACTTCTGTGAATATCTCTTTCAGGCAGAGGATCGGGAAGACATGCTGGCCTGGATCAAAGTCATCAGGGAGAACAGCAAGGCTGAGGGCGAGGTGAGAGCCACACGGGGCTCCCGGCTGCCTCCTGGCTCTCCCGGCACTAACCCCGCCTCGGCTCTCTCCGGCTCTTTGCCTTGTGCTGCTTCCCCCAGGCCACGGCCAGGCGCCTCCCAGGGCTGCSTGGGGGCTCGTGGAGTCCAAGAAGAGCGTGGCCCCCGCGGCCTCGGGCAGGGGATGCTCGGAGGAGCATCCCAGGGTGCGCGGGGATGCTCGGAGGAGGGGCCGTGGCTCTCCCGGGCGGGGCCCGGCTCCGCTGGTGCGTCGGTGTTTGGTTGTGTGCGCTGGCAGAGGAGCCCGTGTGGCTCTGCCGAGGTTTGGTGTGGCTCTGCCAGGGTGTGGCCTGGATTTGGTGAGGTGCCACATGGCTGTGCCGTGGTGGGACGTGTCTCTGCCATGGTTTGCGGGACTTGTCCCTGGCTTGGTGTGACATGGCTGTGACGTGGCTCTGCCATGGTTTGATGGGGCTCTGCCATGGTGTGGCTTGTCCCTGTCATGGTTTGATGTGGCTGTGCCATGAGACTGGTCTCTGCTGTGGTGTGATATGGCTGTGCCATGATTTGACACGTACCTGCCATGGTTTGACGTGGCTGTGCCATTGGACTGGTCTCAGCCATGATGTGGCCTGTCCCTGCCATGGTTTGATGTGGCTGTGCTGTGGTTTGATGTGGCTCTGCCATGATGTGACCTGTCCCTGCCAGGGTGTGCTGTGGCTCTGCCATGGTTTGACGTGGCTCTGCTATGGGATTTGTCTCTGCTGTGGTTTGATGTGGCTGTGCCATGATGTGGCCTGTCCTTCCCATGGTTTGATGTGTCCCTGCCATGGTTTGACGTGGCTCTGCTGTGGTTTGATGTGGCTGTGCCATGGTGTGGCCTGTCCCTGCCATGGTTTGATGTGTCCCTGCCGTGGTTTGACGTGTCTCTGTTCATGGAGAGAGGTGCGGGCACGGTGCCCTTGTGGTGCTGCCGAGGCTGAGCCCTCCCTGGGCAGCCGTGGGCTGTGCAAAGTGGCTCTGGTGTGACACGGGCAGAGCTGGTGTGAGGTGGGCACAGCTGGGTGTGGCATGGGCAGAGCCACCAGTGGTGTGGCAGTGGCACTTTGGTGGCAGTGGCACTTTGGTGGCAGTGGTTGTGCCAGGCGTGTGGCAGGCTCCGGCCCCGGAGGGCGCGTTGAGCTCGGAGCCGTCTCTGGTTGTCTGTGGCACAGCCCCGCGCTGGAGGGGGCTTGGCTGGGATGGTGCTGCTGGTTTGGAACCTGGTGGTTCTGCTGGTTTGAAATTAGATGGTTCTGTTGGGTCAGAACTGGATGGTGCTGSTGGTTTGGAACCGGACAGTGCTGTTTTTTGGAACCAGATGATTCTGCCGGGTTGGAACCAGATGGTGCTGGTGGTTTGGAACCAGATGGTTCTGCTGGTTTGGAGCTGGGTGGTTCTGCTGGATCAGAACCAGGTGGTACTGCTGGTTTGGAACTGGATGGTTCTGTGGGGTCAGATCCACATGGTTCTGCCGGATCAGAACCGAATGGTGCTGGTGGTTTGGAACTGGATGGTTCTGCTGGTTTGGAGCTGGGTGGTTCTCCCAGCTCAGAACCAGACGATGCTCCAAGGCTGGAACGCGWGCAGCTGCCTGTGCAGACGCCCGTGCTGTGCTCGGTGCTGTGGGGAGCGTCCTGCGGGGATGGCTCCGTGTGCGATGGGCTGGCGCAGGTGTGTGTGCCACGGAAGGACACACCTGTGCCCTGCTCGGACCTCCTGGAGCCGCGTGGGGCCGGGAGCTCCGGCTGTCCCGGGACAGCGGGGACCTGGTGCTGCCCCTGCCCGGTGCCGCCGCGCCCGGCACAGCGTGGACTTGCCCCGGGGGTGTCCGGCGGACGCGCTGCTCAAGCTCTCCCTTCCCCTCTTCTCTCTGCCTCCCCAGGACCCCGGTTTTGCCAGCCAAGCCCTTATCAGCAAGAAGTTAAACGACTACCGGAAAGTGAGGTACGGACGGGGGGTGGTGGGCACCGAGACCCCCGGGGGGGGCGTTGGTCACCCCGGCGTGACGGTGACGGAGCAAAGCAGCGGCTCCCTTGGCAGTGATGGAAGAGCACCCGGGGTCAGCCAAAGTGGCACCTGGGGTCAGCCAAGGTGGCACCTGGCACTTTGAAAGGAGGGTTGGAGCATCCCGGGGGTCTCTGCGGGACGCTGGCACCGTTTTCACCGGGAGGTTTTGTGAACCCTGCCCCACCTGAGCCCTCTCCCCTGCTCTCCCCGCAGCCCTGCGGGCACCAAGCCCGACTCCTCACCCAAGGGCCCTCGTGGGCTGGGGATCCGAGCCGAGTTCCTGAAGCAGACGGGAACCAGCGCGCCCCGGTCCCCCAGGCAGGACGCGGCCGTCACTAAAGGTACGTGGGGACACCAAGGACAGCAAACCGGGCGTGCTCTGTGTCCCCCAAACCTGCTGTGGTGCTTCTCCCTGGAGATTTGCTATCCCAAGTGATCCCGTGGGGTTTTTTTTTCCTCCCCACCCCAGATGAAAGCAGCTCCCAAAAAGCCCCGTGGGGCATCAACATCATGAAGAAGAACAAGAAATCGGCACCGCGCGCCTTTGGCGTCAGGCTGGAGGATTGTCAGCCAGCCCCGGACAACAAGGTAGGGCCGTGCCACCGCTGCCACCCCTCAGGGAGACTCTGCACGGCCCTGGCAGCCCCTGAGCACGTCCCCTGTCCCTGCAGAACGTGCCCCTGATCGTGGAAGCGTGCTGCAAGGTGGTGGAGGACCGAGGGCTGGAGTACATGGGCATCTACCGYGTGCCCGGCAACAACGCGGTGGTGTCCAGCCTGCAGGAGCAGCTCAACAAGGGAGCCACCGAGATCAACCTGCAGGACGAGGTGAGGGCCTGGGCAGGGGGCTGTCCCCAGTCCCTGTCATGCCTCTGGAATGCTCTCCTGGTCTGTGTCATTGTTCCTGCCCCCATCATCCTTGTCCCCATCATCATCCCAGTGCTTGTTATCATCCCCGTTCCTGTCATCATCCTTGTCCCCATCATCGTCCTTGTCCCCATCATCGTCCTTGTCCCCATCATCTTCCTTGTCCCATCATCCCTTTCCCATCAGCCCTGTCCCGCTGTCCCTGTCCCCTCAGCCCCGTTTCCACCCCGTGACATTCCCTGGAGTGGCAGGGCCCCTAGCGGTGGCTGCCAGCACTCTCGGTGACATCCTGGGGACACTTCCGTCCCCACGCCTCTGCACTGGCTCAGGAGTCTCCCTGCCTGACCCTGCCTGTCCCTGATTCGGGGACTTCATCCCGCTGTCCCCYGGCTGTCCCTGGCTGTCCCTCTGAGCGGCCTCTCCTGTCCCCTGCAGCGGTGGCAGGACCTGAACGTCATCAGCAGCCTCTTGAAATCCTTCTTCCGAAAGCTGCCCGAGCCCCTCTTCACCGACGGTGAGTCCCTGTCCCCTGGGGCCACCAGAGCCCATCCCCACCCCCCTGCGTTGGGGACAGGTCCCCAGACCCAGTGCCACAACCACGGTGGGGGACAATGTCACCGAGGCCACTTGTCCTTGTCCCTCCTTGCCAGCRCTGAGACCCTTCCCCAGTGTCACCAGCGGGTTCACCCGGGTGTCCCTGACTCTGGGGAGGATGGGGAGGGGACAGGGRACAGGAGGGGACAGCTGTGACACCCCCACATGCTACTTTCAGACAAATACAACGATTTCATCGAAGCCAACCGCATCGAAGACGCCAGCGAGAGGATGAGGACGCTGAGGAAGCTGGTAGGGACAGTGGGGACGTGGGGCTGGGGTGGGGACACCGCCCTGGAGCCCCCACCTTGGGTCACAGAGGTGACACGAAGCCTCCCCACAGATCCGTGACCTGCCGGGCCACTACTACGAGACCCTCAAGTTCCTGGTGGGTCACCTGAAGACCATCGCTGACCACTCGGAGAAGAACAAGGTACTGACCCCAGCCCTCCTCCCCAAACCCTGCACGTTTCAGATCCCTCAGGGTGGGTTTTTTGTTGTCCCATGAAAAAGACGCTGCGAGATTTCCCGAAGCAGAAAAGAGAAGTTGAATTTTTTTAAAATTTTTGACCTCGATGTGTTTAGAGCCTTCACCACKGCCAGGGGTTGGAGGATGGAGTCTCCACCTCTCCAATCACGCTGGACAAACCAGCAGCCCCATCAATTCTCTCCTCCCAGGAGAAGGAATGCAAAACAACAGGGATACAATAACATTTTGTTAATGTTGTTGAAATGYTACAATAACATTTCAGTATTTCCATGAAACTCCGTGAGCAACCCCACTGCAAAAATGAAAACATCAGAAGGCTCAGAAAGGTGACGGTGACATCCTGCAGTTCAGGAGTCTGAAATCCCTCTGGGTTTTTAAAAATTTTTAAAAATCCCCAAAGTTTTTAAATTTTTAAAAAGTTTTTAAATTTTTAAAAAATCCCCAAAGTTTTTAAAAATGATCCCTGGCACCCAAATGATGGATTTATCCTATAAATAATGCATACACGGGGTCCATCCTCAGCTGGTGGGAGCTGCACCAAAGCCAGGGGTGATTCACAGCCCTGAAGAAGTTTCCAGAAGCCTTAAGAGTCACCAGAGATTGATTTCAAAAGCTGCTCTCCACCATGACTGAAAGTATAAGGCAGGCAAAGCACTAAAAGCTTTTATGTCAAGAATTTCTTCTACAAAATACTTTTCCGAGGGCCGAGATGAAACATCAAACTGTGCACAGCTGTGTATAACATCTATAAAATCAGCGTAGCAACACTTCCAAAAGCAGAATTTAATGCTGGGAAATCTCCTGGCCCACCTGAAGCCCCGCTCAGGGCTCGGGCTGGRGCTCTGAGCCGGGCTCTGGTCGCAGATGGAGCCGCGGAACCTGGCGCTGGTGTTCGGCCCCACGCTGGTGAGGACCTCGGAGGACAACATGACCGACATGGTGACGCACATGCCCGACCGCTACAAGATCGTGGAGACCCTCATCCAGCACGTGAGTGGCA
Source organism: Alauda arvensis (assembly GCA_902810485.1). NCBI lineage: Eukaryota > Metazoa > Chordata > Aves > Passeriformes > Alaudidae > Alauda > Alauda arvensis. Next base: position 15,032 of record CADDXX010001324.1, read on the forward strand.
CCCCTGGGTGGGCTCTGCCCCCCCAAAAATGAGGCCAGAGCTCCTGACSCCCCTGTGGGAGGTTAAGACGATTCCTCTGCCCACCCTGGGTGGTGCAAAAAGTCCTGGCAAGGAGTCTGAGATCTTAGCATGGAGTCAAAATTAACCGTGCCGTTGGTTTCAACCCATGAGAGCAGCTGCCAGCCTTGTGTGGTGATTTAAAATTTTTAATTTTAATTAGTATAATTATTAATACGCCACAAGGTGAAAAGTAGGATTTTTAGATTTTACTTTATAAGTAGAAAGGGACGAAGATGGAGGAATTTGGGTGTGTCTATTCTTCATTTCCTTCTTCTGTTCCCCTCCATCTTTGCAAGGGTGAGGGCCTTCTTGTGATTAAGGTGAAATCTCACTGWCTGACATAGGTCATAGTTATTAGTACTTAAAATTATTCATGGAATTATTAATGTAATTTAAATTATAAAAGTAAAAATCTCGTTGTGGGTGGTTCAGCTCTCACCTTTCTGTCTCTCTGCAAACTTCTCACTGGACAGAGAGGATTTTAGAGAATAAACAACCTTCAAAACCAACCACACAAACTCCAACTCTCCTTTCATACTTCCTTACTTCACCTCAAAACTCGAAAACCACCTTCAATCCTAAAACCTGCCCCTCTCTCTCCCCCACAGTCAGACTGGTTCTTCAGCGACAAGGAGGACAAGGGTGAGAAGGTGAGTCCTGCCCCTCCTCATGGGGGGCTCGCTGTGGGTCTGGGGGTGCAGGTGGGAATTGGGGGGGGTCTCTTGGCTGTCCCCTGATCCCCTTTTTTTTTTTTTTTCCCCCCCACCGCAGACCCCCGTGGATGAGAAGGAGGCTCAGTCCGTGCCCAACATCGAGTACCTGCTGCCCAACATCGGCAGGACGGCGGCGCCCGGTGACGCCGCAGGTGAGGGGCAGTGACAGTGACATTGTCCCCTCCTCTCCTGGCACCCCGGGGTGCCCCTTCCCCACTCTCTGTGCCCTCCCCACTCTCTGTCCCCTCCCCACTCTCTGTCCCCTCCCTTGCCCACATCTCTGGGCACCCAGCTCAACCTGTGTGTGCTGCGCTGGGACATCCCCGGTGCCTTTCCCCTCCCAAAAACGGGAACAGCCCCTGGGGATGCCCGAGGAGCCCCCTGTCCCCTCACCCTCCTCTCTGGTGGCCACCCCTGGGTGCCCCAGCAGCGCCCACCCCCGGGGACCCCTGCCCGACCTGCAGAGACCGCGAGCTTTTGGACGTTGGACTGATTTCTTACCTTCTTTCCTCGAACTTCTCTGTGCTGTCCTCTTCCTCCTCCTCCTCCTCTTCCTCCTCCAGCGGACCTCCTCGAGAGCTAGAGCGGGTACAGTCTGATCCCGGGTGCATTGCTCACGCACTAACCCCTGGGGGGACCACGAGAGAGGGGGAGCACGGGGAGGGGAGGGGACACTGTCCTGCCTGGCACTGTCCCCAGTGTCCCCAACAGCAGCAGGGGAGCCCCCAAATCCTTTTTACTTTCTCCAGTGTCCCCAACAGCAGCAGGGGAGCCCCCAAATCCTTTTTTCCTTTCTGCCTGTGGTGGCACCTGGCTGCAGGGGATGGTTGTGGGGTGTCCCAGAGCCCCCTCAGATTGTGGGGTGTGATGTTCCCAAAGCCCCCGGGGAGGGTCAGCACCCCCTTTGTGCCTCCCCCCTCTCTCGTTGTCAGCTGCTGACCCCGTCCTGGGCATGCGGGGTGGGAGAGGGGGGTCTGTGTGCTGTCCTTGTCCTTCACACCATGGTAGCACTGCCTGTCTGTCCCCTCTGTGTCCCCTCTTCACCCCGTAACCCCCCTGGCCTGTCCCAGATCCCACTCCCAGGCTGGGTGTGGCCACCTCCCCACGCTCACGGCGGTGGCAGCGCCCTGTCCCTGTCCCCTGTGTGCCAYGGGAGGGTTGGGGTCCCACCGCGGGGGTCCTGGCTGTGTGTCCCCCTTTGTCCCCACTCCTCACCCTGGGTGAGCTGAGCAATGCCAGGGACACCCCCCCTGTCCCCCGGTGACCACCGGAGCCCCTGCCCTGCCCGGGGCCAGGAGCTGTGACAGCCCTGCCATGTCCCTGTCCTGGCTTGGGGGGACAGAGCAGCGTCCCCAGCTCCACCCCAGACCCCTCCCCAGCGCGTTCCCACCCCCAGGACCCCTCTAACCGCCCCTCTCCCCTCTGCTTTCCAGGCTCGACCCACAGCGGCTCCGCCAAACCCAAGGTGAGAGGGGTCCCAGGGTGGGGACAGGGTGGGGACACAGGGATGTGTCGTGGCAGGACACGAAAGAAAGATGAGAGACTCGAGTATTTCAGAAGGCAAAGAGCATCGAAAAAAGCTTTATTGCCTAATTCTTACTGCCTTTCATGAGGTGTTCCCACACAGATTTAACACGGTTAGTGAATGGGAACGACACCTCTCTGACCCCACTGGTTAAACACAGAAACAGCAAAACCTGCAGAGGGATGGTTTTGAGAAAGGACGGCTGTTTGCCAAGATTGTTTTGAGGAGGAAATTTTCCCTTGGGCACAAATCAGCAGGCTATAAAATCTCTCAGCCCCACGGGGATGGGGACACTCAGGCCACGCCTGTCCCCGCCAGCCCTGACCCCGCTGTCGCCGCTGTCCCCGCAGGGCACGTGGCCGTCGCGCAAAGCGCCGCCGCACCGGGAGCTCCTCGCCATCCCCTTCGCCTCGGCCGCCGCCCGCAAGAGGAAGAAGAGGAGAGAGGCCGAAGGCGTTGGGAGCAGCACCGACGACGACGCGGAGCGCAGGGACRGCCCGGGCCGGCAGCAGGAGCGGGAGGGCCCCGCGGCCACACCGGGCAAAGCCCCCCGAGGCACCGACCCCGAACCGCCGGGCACGGAGCGGGAATGCTCCGCCGGGCCCGAACCGGCWCCGGACGCCCGCTCCATCGTGTCCGGCTACTCCACGCTGTCCACCATGGACCGCAGCCTGTGCTCCGAGSCGCACTCGGTGGCCGGCAGCCGCGGCGAGGAGGCGGATGACGAGCGCAGCGAGCTCAGCCACATGGAGACGGACACGGAGAGCCGCGAGGGAGCCCGGCCGCCACGGGCCGGGGAGGGGACRGGCGAGCGGGACAAGCCACCAGCCCCGGGCCGCCCTTCCTTCAGCTCGCACCGCCTGATCCAGTGCGACACGCTGGCCCGCAGGAAGCTGGGGCGTGCGGCGGAGGCGGGCGGAGGGGACGAGCCCGGCTGGGCGGCCCCGGGGCGGGGGTCGCTGCGGGAGCAGCTCCGGCAGCACCTGCGGGGCTCCGCCGATGACAGCGGGGTCCGCCTGCGCCGCGCCCACTCCCCCGAGACCCGGCGCAAGAAGAGCAGCTGGCGGCGGCACACGGTGCTGGTGCTGCCCGGCGGCCTCAAGGACCTCAACTTCAACGAGTGGAAAGATCCCCGAGGGCTGCAGGGCGCGACACCCGGAGCCTGTCGCGACAAGGACTCGGGGCTCAGCAGCCTGGAGTCCACCAAAGCCCGGCCCGCGGCTCCCGGCCCGGCCCCGCCTGGCACCAAGAGCCCCCCGAGCAGCCCCGGGGCCCCCCTGCGCTTCCCGCAGTGTCTCTGACCCCCCCCCCCAGCCCGGCCAGTGTTTAATTTAAGGATTGTCCCCTTTGTCCCCGTATTTAATTGTGCTCCCCACAAGCTGCTGTTGGTATTTAACAGGTCCCGGTGGCCCTGGGCCAGTGGGGGGACAAAGCCACCTCGGCCCCCAGGCTTTGGGGACCGGCGGGGTCCCGCGGTGGTGCCACAGCCCCCGGGCAGTGCCAGGAGGGGCGTGGGGGCTCACGGGGACTGTCCCCGGTGGTGGCCCTGCTGTCCCCGGTGGTGGCTCTGCTGTCCCGGGTGGTGGCCCTGCTGTCCCCGGTGGTGGCCCTGCTGTCCCCAGGGGTGGCCCTGCTGTCCCCAGGGGTGGCCCTGCTGTCCCCAGCCGCGGCAGAGCGAAGTGCGGGCACTTCCCTGGGCGCTGCGGCTGCTCCGGCCGGGGACACGCCCCGGGCTGGGGTGTCACAGACCCTTGCTCTGGGGCACCCTGGGGACATCAGGGTCAGAGACCCCTGCCCTGGGGGACCCTGGGGACATCAGGGTTAGAGACACCTGTGTTGGGGGACCCTGGGGACCTCGGGGACCCTGTGGACCTCGATGAGAGACCTCTGCCCTGGGGACCTTGGTGTCAGACACCCCCTGCCCTGGGGATCTTGGGGACATCAGGGTCAGACACACCTGCCCTGGGGACCTCGATGAGAGACCCCTGCCCTGGTGACCCTGGGGACCCTGGGGACACTCCGTGCCTGGGGACCCTGGGGACACTCCGTGCCCTGAGGACTTTGGGGATCCTTTATCAGAGACCCCCCCACCATGTGCTGGTGTCCCTTGGGGACCTCAGCGCTGTCACCTGCCCTGGGGGGGGGCTCTGCTGAGCCCTCGGGGGGGGGTCCCCAGGAGCCGGGGAGGGGCTGGCACTGAGGAGGGGACACCCTGGGGACACTGCCATCCTTYACCCCTCACGGGCCGCTGCCACCACCCCGCCACACTGGGGACGTCCTGGAGTGTCCCTGTCCCCTCCCATCGCTGTCCCCCCAGGCCCAGAAGCACTTTAGGGAGGGGGCTCGGGGAAGCCCCGGCCTGGCCAGGCGGGGGACACGAGTGCCACCAGCCGGGTGGCCYGGTGTCACACATCCCGTCACCGTGTTGTCTCCGTGTCGTTCTCATACGTTATGCAAAGATTTGCTGTAAAGTCGTTGGTTTTTTTTCTTTTCTTTTCGATTTTTTTGGTTCATTTTCCCCCCTGTAAATATCGTCTGTGCCCCTGTAACATACCCCAAAGGATTTATAAGGATTTTTTAAGAAGTTTTGCTCAGCCAGCCCCGAGCAGGGGACGTGCTGGGCCAGTGGTGACTTTTTAAAACCCTCCTGCATGTCCCCCCCTAAAAAAAAAAAACCCTTCCCACCCCCAATTCCCGGCGTGGGATGGGCAAAACTGCAAAAAAAAACCCACCCCAAAATCCCAAACCAACCCAAAAAATCCCCTCTGCTTTGGTCCCTCCAGTCCTGGTCTATATATTGGAAATAAACTGGTTATTCGAGGTTTTGCTGGTGTTAATTCCCTTTTTTTTTGTGGTGGGCAGAGACCCCAAATTCCTGGTGCTGGGAATTTTTTATTTATTTTATTTGTTTTTTATCCGTGGGAGGATAAATCTCGTTTTTCTCYGAGCCTGTGGGGAGGAAAGAAGAGAATTGGGGGGACGCCTCATCCCCATCAAAATCCTCAATCTGGAGGGGGAGAGGAGGGAGGGAGGTAAAAAAGCGCCAGAAAAAGAGAGAAAAAAGAGGCCAAAAAAAAAAAAAGTAATTTTATTAAAGCCGGACACTCTGATAGAAAAGAAAAAGTTATAAAGGGAACAAAAAATAATAAAAAGCAACCCTTTTGTCACGGGAATTACAACGGTCACACACAACTACCCATGGCATCCACGGCGACACGGGGGACACGGCGGGGCTGGGGGTGGC
>CADDXX010001326.1:9078-25727 GCA_902810485.1 Alauda arvensis
TGCATTTTCACACCAAGGGATTTGCTCCTGGAGCATCTGGAGATCCCCAGGTGCTCTTTGCTGGAAACACTCCTGGCCTTGGGAGTTTTTTTCTGGGAAAGAGATCTGAGTTGTAGAAAGTTCTAATCCTTCTTTATTTCTTGGTGCTTTTCTGACTCCAGCAGAGATTTCGGAAGTGCTGTGGCTTTGGCCAAGATCAACAGATACCCTGTTAAAGAAAGACTCTAAATTTGGTGTTGGGATGATCTCAGGGGGAAAAGTAGAGTTTGAAATATTTAATTTAGTGTTGAGCTAAGCTTCATCCTAAGGAGGGAGAAACATCCATCTCAGATGAGCGAGGACCCTTTGTTTTTTTCCTGAAGCCTGTAATTAAATCCCTGAACAATTAAATTTGTCCTGCTCAGTGGGATGTTGGAGCAGAGGGTGGGAAGCTCCATCTCCAGTTCTCTGCTATTCCAAAAAACCTGGCAGACACCTCTGTCCCTCCTATTCTTCCTTTCAAAGCTCTTCTAGATTTTTATTTCCTCATTTTCCAGCCTGGCTGTGCTTGGGACCAGCTCACCCTGACATTTCTCCCTTGCTAACATTTCTTTTGAGCTGTTTTTCATCCCCTTCTCTGGCTGCCTGGTGCCAGGCGCACGGAGGGGAGCTGCCAGAGCAATCCTCTTTTACCTCTCTGGAAATAAAGGAGCCAGAAACATCYTCTCCTTCTGGCTGGTTTAAATTTACAGGAGCGAGCAATCATTTCTGCAGCCTCTGAGAGTGAAATGTGGGGGGAACAAACCGATCTTATCGACTTTTCCAGCTGCAGCAGCACGGGGGAACATTACTTAGAGCTGCACCACGCTCAGCTCTAATCCCATGAGATGTCTTTGTTGATGCATAAGCTGTGACCTAAAATATTGACTTTATAAAGTAATTGAATCCCCGAATCATGTTTCAGATGAAAAGCGCTTGACAAACAGCTCCAGGAAGGAGCTGAGCCCCGAGGCCTGAGTGTGGCTGGGATGGGATTTGCTCCACTTGACTCCTGTCAGCCCTGGCCCAGGTTTGGGGGGAATTGCAGGGCAAGAAGAGGTTCTTTCTTCTTTTTCCCTCATTTTTTACCTCATAGGAAGGAGGATAATAAATCCTGCAGGCCCTGCAGAAGAGGTGGGAACAGGGCACTTGTTGTGAAGGGAACATTTTGGCACAGGGTGATGTGGTGGGGTTTTTGGGTGCTGAACTCACTCTCCTGCTTTGCTCTTTGTCCAAGGGGACACAATCTCCAGTTCCTGCACCAAATTTGAGTTTCAGAAGCTCCAAATCCCTGCCTGGCCTTTCTGTATGAGCCAGTTCATCCCAAGCCATCCCAGTGCTCCAAGCAGAGCTGCTGCTGGGAGGAAAAGCCGAAATGGAAACGGGGAAATGGTGGCAAAGCCAAAGGACTTGTGAGACTCAGGTATGGACCAGGTCTCATCCCTGAGTCATTTCCCTGGATCCTGGAGACAGCTGGGGCTGAGGGGATGAAGGTGAGAGGATGAAGGTGAGGGGATGAAGATGAGGTACTGAGGGGATGAAGATGAGGGGCTGAAGGGATGAAGATGAGGGGCTGAAGGGATGAAGATGAGGGGCTGAGGAGATGAAGATGAGGGGCTGGGGGGATGAAGATGAGGGGATGAAGGGGAGGTGCTGAGGGGATGAAGGTGAGGGGATGAAGATGAGGTGCTGAGGGGATGGAGATGAGGGGCTGGAGGAGGACTCTTGGTGGGAAATGATTTCACCCCAACCCAGCGGCCCAGCGACCCCTCCCTCCTTCCTCTGCTCCTCACAACAAATTCCCCACTAACTGAAGAGTGCACAACGATCTCCTTGTTCCAGGTGGCTCCATTTGACCAAACCTCATTTCTGACTCCTCAGCTCTCACCTTGCTCATCCCCACCACCGCTGTTTTCCCTCCAGCACTTTAACCCCGCCGCTTTCTCCCCTCCGCTCCTTTGCATAAATGTTGTAACAAGCATTTAAATAACTCCAAAGGTTCCATCAGCTCCTGCTTTCATATCTCGCYGTCTCCATGGCAACTGGCTACACTTCCCTGCCTACTTTGCCTTTTTTCGAGGGGTTTGAGTCCCTCAGTCCAGTGGCTGGAAGATGGAGTTGGGTTCTCCACTCATTTTGGGTTCTCCCCTTGTTTGCCCTAGATGTTGAAGTGCTGCCCAAACGTTGGTTTTGCTGCTGTGCTGGGATCATTGTTTTCCCTCTTGGCCATCAGTGAGAGCCACTTGGAGCTGGGAGATGGGAATTTATTTCTCCGTGTGTGCAATGCGCCGCGGGATGGGGAAATTTGCCGCGGTAATTACCGGGATTTGGAATTCTGGCTGAAATTGGGATGGGTGGAGCTCAGCTAAGCTTTTCTCTGCGGACCGTTCTCATCCCATGCCTCTCATTTGGAGCACGAAATCTCTTGCAGAAAATTTGATGATCTTTTTGCCAAAGCACTTGTTTAAATTGAAGGTTATTATCCCGCATCCCCGTGAAAAACAAACACTAATCCAGCGTCCTGCTGTGGGCTGGTTCGTGTGGATGTGACAGCGCTGGGGAAACAAACTGCAAATCGCTGGAATGAACCTGGGGAGGCCTAATCCAATGGGACTGTCTGCCACTGGCGTGAATTCCAGCCTGTCTGGGGACGGAATCCGGCCTGGCAAGGCGGGAGGGAGCAGAAGGCAGCGGTGGCAGCTCGCAGCTCCTGCCAGCCTGCAGCTCCTGCCTTCCCATCTGCAAGGAGCTGCTCTCCGTGGGACTGGAAGGGGCAAAGGGAGGAATTCCAGGCAGGCTGCTCATTTCCCTTCCCCCAGACACAACGTGCTGACCCCGCTGCTGTTTGGGAGGGACACAGATGGAGCTCAAACCCCTCAACAAAAAGGACAAGAGAAGCTGCTGGCATTTAATTGCTATTTATTGCTGAGAAATGAGCCCCTGGAGGCTCCTGGTCACCCTCAGGATTGGGGAATCATGGAATGGTTTGGGTTGGGAGGAACGTTGAAGACCTTCCACTATCCCAGGTTGCTCCAAGTCCCRTCCAACCTGGCCTTGGGCACTTCCAGGCTGCACTGGGGGTGTCCCACACTGCAGGAAGAGACAAACTCTGGGATTTCCTGRTTTGTGAGACCTCAGTCTGAGGAATATTGGCGTTATTGGATCAAGGAAGAGAAACAATCCCACCAGAGGAAGAAAAGAAGGCGGGAATCATTAAAGCAGCTAAAGCTGAGCCAGTGCATTCAGGCCTCTGACCCTTTTCCATTGACTCCAGGAAACTCCTGAGGGTGTTTTCCTTCTCAGACTGAAGCCCCTGGGGTGTCCTCCTTGCCCACGGTGTCAGGGGCTGTTTTGGACTGTTCTGTGCTATTTGGGAAATGTATTTTTCTGTTGAAGGATGTCATTGTTGGGGCAGACACCACACACAGAGTGACGTGGCGAACTCTTCAGAAGGCTCCAAACTTTATTTACAGAGCTCATATTTATGGGAAATGTCAGAAGGTGTTGTCTTAATTGGTCAGCAATACAATGAAACTCAATTCATTGGTCAGTAAGGGCTATTGTATTTGTATTTGTCTATCAAATTGTCTCTCTCTAGTTATGTTTACATTTTCCTTTGTGGGTTCTCGTGGCACAAATCTCATTTTTTACACAGGTGCATTTGTTTKTTCCCCCTCAGAATGGATTGTTGTGTTAAAGGAGCTTCTCATTCTCAACGTAGTTTAATACGGGAACTTGCAGATTGCTTTGTTAGCTGCACTAAAAAGAAATGACAGCTTTGGCCCTCTCCACAGAAGGGAGATTTCCAAGAACCCTCATGGTCCCAAGTCCTGGGTCACCCCCAGCTGGAGCTGTCACCGCCYCATGGAGAAAGGAGCTGAAGCAAACAAAACTGTGAAGGCAAATCCTTCACCTCCAGGAGCAGCGGGGAGGAAAACGCCAGGATCAGCCAGCCTCCATCACTCTGCTTCTCTGCTGGAATCTGATTCATCGATTTGAGCTGAGCGTGGAACCTGACAAATGCCTCTCRAAGCAAATTTAGGAGGGTTCTTTGCAGCTGCTTTGCTGCTGAGGAGGAATGGGAATGCTCTGAGTGTGCAGCTGATCCTGGAGCACTTCCCTGCGGAGYGTGGGGCAGCTGAGTCAGGGAAAGCCTGACCTGGGGCTGAGAGCAGCAGCCCAGAAATTTGTCAGGGATTTAWCCCATTTTGACTGCTGGGAGAACAGAGGAGCTGGAAGGGGACTTTGGGCAAAGCCTGGAATGTCAGGACACAGGGAATGGCTTCCCACTGCCAGAGGGCAGGGGTGGATGGAATATTGGGAATAAGGAATTCCTGGCTGGGAGAGTGGGGTGGCTCTGGAATGTAATTCCCAGAGCAGCTGTGGCTGCCCCTGGATCCCTGGAAATGCCCAAGGCCAGGCTGGATGGGCTTAGAGCAGCCTGGGACAGTGGGAAGTGTCCCATGGCAGGGGTGGCACTGGATGAGCTTTAAGGTCCCTTCCACCCAAACCATTCTGGGGTTCCCTCCCCAACAGCACAAACATAACAAAAGAATGATATGAAATTACAGTACAAAGCTTTTCCCCGTCTCTCCTCACCCTGCAGGAGGTTGGGGCGTTAACTCACAGCACTTTGTGCTCTGTGCCCATTTTGTGCCTCCCTGCGAGGCTGGAGACACTCGAGAAGCAGCTCCTGCTCACACCTGAGCTGCTCCCTGGGGCACAGCACAGGGATCCTGCCTGCAGCTGCTCTCCCTGTCCCTTCTCCCTGCCCAGGTGCCACCCCTGGCGTGCCAGAGCCTCCCAAGCGCYGAGGGAAGCCTGGTGGAGCCGTGCCAGGAGCTTTTCCACGCTCACCATTGCCTCCTGCCAGCCAATCTGCTCCCTGCCTCCTCTCACAGGGCCCCCAGCTCCTGGCAGGRAGGTGGGGATCCAAGGCCAGGCTGGATGAATGGGGATGGACACTCCGGATCTCTCCATCTGCCATTCCCCGTGGGAATGCTGGCAGTGCCTGGCTCCCTCAGCCAGCCTGCCAGAGCAGCTTCCCCAGAACACGCTGCTGCTGCTGCTGCTCCCTGCTCAGGGCAGTCATGTTTAATGTGCGTAATTGGAATTGCATCATTTATTAAATCAAACGCCTTCCTGCCTTTCCCCAGCTGCGGCGGCGCTGAGCTCGGCTTAAAACCTGAGCTAAGGATGTGCTGGAGTTTAGGCCAGGCCTAAAGCCTGYGGGTGCTCTGGGTGTGGTGGAACCTGTTCCTAAAGCCTGGCCTAACTCTCCCCTGGCATGGCTCCACCTGCTCCCCGTGGTGCTTCAGGGTTTTAGCTTTTATATTTTCCATCTGTTTGTAATCCTGCAGTTCTTTAGTCTGTAACTCCAAACCCCACACACAATGGGAGCTGCTGCTYCCCCATTTGGGTCAGACACAACAATTCCTCTCCAGGCCTGGCAATCAAGGACCCCTCGCTGCCTCAGGCATGAGAGATGCAAACCAAAGGGACTTGGAGGGGAGCAAACTTGGGGTAAAGGAGTTAATTATTGAAGCTGTAATTGGAAGATTTACCCCCAATGTGCAAATGGACCAAAACTGATCAAAGTGGGAGACCTCGTGACTGGACATCCATTTTGGGTCCATGTTGTGTCTATTTTGGGTCCATTTTGGGTCCATTTTGTGCCCATTTTGTGTCCATTCTGTGTCCATTCTGCGCCCATTTTGTGCCTATTTTGGGTTCATTTTGTGCCCATTCTATGCCCATTCTGTGCCCATTTTGTGCCCATTTTCATTCAATTTTGGGTCCATTTTGTGCCCATTTTGTGTCCATTTTGTGTCCATTTGGGGTCCATTTTTGTGTCCATTTTGGGTGCAGCCCTGGCCAGGCTCTTGTCCTGCCCAAGGTGTGTCCTTAAAGGCTTTTTAATAAATATCTCCTTTATTTTCCATCTCTGTCCAGTCTCTGTTCCAGCTCAGCCTTCCCAAAGCATCAAAACCTTTATCCCGTGCTGCCTCTCCTGCTGCAGCATCTTCTGTGAGGCACTTCCCAAAAACCCCAGCACTGGACAGGCACATCCCTGCCCTTCTCCCCTCTCAGGTGACCACGGATCAGGGTTGGTATTTCTGGGGAATGCCCAAAATTCCACATTTTCTCGGTGTGTGAATGCAACCTCGGCTCTGCAGCAGTGGGAGCAGCTTCTTCTTGGAATGATTATGGAWAAAACAACCCAGCAGGAGATGTTTGGCAAAAAGAAACAGATCCTGGGATTCAGAGCAAGGCTGGAGGCAGGAGGAGGCTGGGGGAGAAGGGGCAGGGTCCCCAGGTGGGAGCTGTCTGTCAGTCATGGTTTGAAGGTGACAGCCAGAGCCCCTGGGGGRTGCAGGCCAGGCACTGCAATTCCTGCCTGGATTGAGCCTGGGATTTGTCCTTCCCTGTGGAGATCATCCAGCAGCAGCAGGAGGAGGAAGAGGAGGAGGATGAGGGGGAAATTGTGGGGTTCAGCCGGAGGGAGAAGCGTTGGGATGGAGCTGGAGGCTGGTCTGACTGTGGCTGCTGGAAGATGCTGGATCCTGTGGAGTTCCTGGTGGGATCCTGGCTCTGGAATGGTGGAGCAGCCTCTGTTTGGCCTGAAACAGGGAATTTTCCCAAGGATAACTCTGATGGAGGAGCTTTGGAACTGAGCACATGAAGTTGTCTTTGGGAAATGAGCTCCCTTGGCTGTTTTTAGTTCTGAAAAGCAAAGTTTTCCGAGGAAAGCTTTGGATGATGTGGGAAACATCTTTGGCTTGATAAAAACTCCTGACCTTTTTTTTGGCAGGGAGGGAATAAATCTTGAGGAAGGAGTGACACAAATCACAGTGGGCAAAATACAACCACAGTTTAAAGAAAACATCTTCCCATTTGTTATCATCCTCTTCCTTTTTCATTATTTTTTGTTTGTTTTCTTTTTTGTTTGTTTGTTTGTTTTGGTTTCTGTTTTCCTGACAGCTGTTACAAGTGGCACCACTTTTGTCCTCATGGAATCTGCCTGTTTGGGAAGTTGGAGCTTTCCCTGSTGGAGCTTTTTACCCTTTTTATCCTATTTTTCCTTTCCTGTGATTCTGTCAGAGCCCCCACATCCCTCACACAGTAATGGAAATAATAAACACATGAGGGGGAAAAAGTTGAGATTTCCACCTGAAGTCGTGCATTTGAAGGAGCTGCCCACTCCAAATATCCAAATTTAAAGATTTGATGGAGGAAAACAAGCTTGGGAAGAGATTTGAGCAAGGAATTGGGAATTTAAAGCTGTGGATGAGCATCTTGGGAAGGAGGAGCTGGGTTCTCCTCGGCAGATGGTGGGGCTGAGCTGGGCCTGTGTTTTCCAGCTTCTGGCTGGGTGCAGGTGCTCCAGGGATTAATTCTTCCCTAAAATCTGAGATCTTCATCCCACAGCTCCCTTCTGACAGCGTTTTCTGCTCGGGAATTCCCTCTCCCATCGCTTCCGCAGGGGAGCGAGGGGCCGGCTGAAAAACGCTGATGGGAAAATCATCAATTTTTATTCTTTCTCCAAACAAATTAGAGTGGTGGAGTAATTTTAATAACTCCCAAATCTGCTGGTCAGCAAATCAAGCTCGTTAGTGCTCCTGCCCGTACGGACAAGCAGCACAAACACACACACACACAGGGTAACAAGGTTGGTTTGCTGCTCCGCAGGAATTAAGGGGATGGGAATCATTAAAACCAACTTGTCATTCTTCTGCCGGCGCTTTCATTAATAAAATAAACCCAGGGATGGAGGAACGGTGAGCTGGCTCCTCTCTGCGGGTTTGCAAAGCGGGGAAGATGCAAATGAYGAGCCCGAGCAGAGCCTGGCTCCGGGCGAGCCTTTGCTGGGCAGAATTTTATATCGTGGATCCCTGAAGGGGAAAGAAATTGGGATTTCGGGATGTTTCATTTGTGACCTCTGCCTTGTGGCCRCGTACCTTCCGAGAGGAGGCTGAGYTGGTTCATTAATCACCGCCAGCATCATCKGGGGGAGGAAAGCTCCGGGCTCGACCTGTCCCAGCCTCTCCCAAATCCCTTTGATATTCAGAGCATCTCCCGCTGTCCTTGGAGCTCAGGGAATGGTGCAAAATCCCGGTGCAGGATGCGCTCCCCGCGCCCAGTGCTGTGGGAAGGTGTTTGGGGTGGGAATTCGGGGATAAATCGCAAATCCAGCGCCTGCAGAGCAGCCTGGTGAGGGTCCCTGGGAATTTCCGGGGATTCAGAACTCCCCATCCCAAAGTTCCTTGACCTCATCTTCCCAGCAGGACAGGATGGAGGCTYCATGTGACTCCATTTTTGGGAGAAAAGTGGTTTTTAATGATTAATCCTCAGGGGATTTCCTTCCAGCCCACTTCGGCTCAGAATTTGGASTCAGGTAGAGGAAGGATTTTCCCCCTGGTTTTCCCGAGTCCAGTGGAAGTGCCCCTTTGGCAGCAGCAATCCTCTCTCATTAACATCTTAATTTCTACTGGCATTAGTTTAAATCTCCATGAAATTCAGTCTGGAARTGAACTCGGGAGGTGAAGTCCAGGACAAGGCTTCTCTGGGAGAAGTTGGGAAGTTCCTGCAGTTCTCAAAAGCTGCTTGACTTCTGCCTCCAGGGATGAGTTGTTATCCAGGGGACTGGGATGTGCCTTGGGATGAGCCTCTCCTGRAAATTCGTGCTGAATCCAGCAATTTGGTTCACTTTCCTTAAATCAATTCCATTTGATCTATTCCCAAACCTTTCATTTTGCACAAGGAAGAAAACTCCCAGTTTTGGGATGGTGATTTTCTGTCAGGAGGTTTCTGGGGAGGTTTAACTTTGTACTTTTAATAAGATTCTCAAGTAATTTGCTCAATTTGGCCGCAGGAAATGGTTAATTCAGGATCTTCAGGCAATGCCTGACTCCCAGGATTCTGGGCAGCTTTTTCTGGAGAGTGAACTTGGCAGGGAATATTCCAGCAGGGAATTTTGGGGTGATGGAATGGGTTGATCAGAAGGATGTTCCATGTCTGGAGGCTCCATGMTGTCCCTCTAACATTTGTCCCAGGATGAAATTCTCCTCCTGACGTTATCCCTCGGATCCACAGTGATTCCTGGGAATTCAGCCCTTCTTGGGGTGTTGGCTGGAAGATGTGAAGGGTTTCTGTGGGATCTCTCAGTGCCATTCCAACCTCAGGTGGGAGATTCCTGCAGATTCCAGCCCCATCCCATGTTCTGTGTGGGATCTCATGGAAAATGAGGGGAAGGGACTTTTTGGGAGTGAATTTTTCTTTTAGGGAAGGCTGTCCCTGTGCCCACCCATTCCCACAAGCTGCCACTTTTCAAGGCCTGCCCTCTGATCCCGCTGGCGCCAAAATGAACATTTAATTATCCCTCTCTTTGCTCCCATTCCTGCCGCTGCATTTCCCTCAGACCTTCAGGGATTTAATTGCATCCATCTCCGACTTTTTCTGCTGAGTAGAACATGGCATTTCTTCAGTGCCTCCCTCTGCTAAAAAGGTCTCCTAAAAAGGAGCAATTTGTCACTCTTTGGCCCAGGTACACTTCTTTTTTTTTTTTTGCCCATCTGAGCATATTTTCCCTCAGCATTTGCTTTTCCTCCTAATTTCCAATGGAACATTGCTCGTCTTCTCTCTTGCCCTGCCACTATAAATTCTCCTGAGCTCGGGCAGACGAGTGCTGAGGATTATTAAGCACATTGGAAGGAGCACCAGAGCGGGGCCTGACTTGCATTTTCAGCCCTGCTCCGAGCAGGGAAGGTCTTCTGGGATGAAAGTTGTGTTTACAGTCAGCTGCTAATTAGTGCTAGCAGGGTAATTATGTAACTGATGAAACGGGACTGCAGTTCTGGGTTTGGAGGCTTTTTTGCATCGTAAGCAGGGAGCTCAGGAAAAACAAAACCCCAAACCACCCCAATAGTGAGTGTGGTTTAATTCCACTTAAATTCRTGGAATCCCAGAATCCCAGACTGGTTTGGGCTGGAAGGGATCTTAATTCTCATTCCATGGGCAGGGACACCTCCCATCATCCCAGGCGGATCCAGGCTCCATCCAAGCTGGCCCCTGGTTGTTTTGATGGGGTATTTTTTGATGTCTGAGGGGGATTTGGGGTGCTGGTGGGATTGGGAGTGGTTGGTGTGGGTCTGAGGAGTTGTGGGGAGGGTGGGAGGCTCCATCTGCCTCTGCAGCAGCCTGGCTCTGCTCCCTTCTCCAGAAGATGGATGTCCCCATGGAATTMTCTCTATTCCAAGCCTCCAACTCCCTCCTGAACTCTCCCTTCCTGCAGCCTCTGTAGGAGTTCTGCTGCTGAATCCAAAYGAGCTCCACTGGGTCTGGGGACATGGCTGAGCTCCAGGGTGTGTCCATGGATATCCTGCAGCCAGGATAGTGCACCTGGATCTGAGCAAGTCAGGATGGAGAGCAAGGTGCTGGGATGGCTTTGCTGTGTCCGTGTGAGGGAAAAAGTTCAGCTTCCTCCTTTAAATCCTGCATCCTGCACCTCTTCCTCCAGCAGCTCCTTCCCCCTGGTGCCTGCAGCGAGCTGGGAAGCCACCTCAGCTCCTTTGTGTTTGAATCCATTCTGTGTCTATTCCACGGCTGTCCTTGAGGTGTGGCCCAGCTTGGATAATGGGGAACATGGGATGAGGGTGCCCTGTGTGTCTGTGGAATTCCCAATGAATGGAAACCCATTCTGGCACATGTGCTGCTCTTTCTGGTTTGTGCTCCATAAATCCAACCCCCAGTGCAGCTCAGCCAGGACTCCTCCAGCTGGGACAGCTTTTCTCCTTTAGCAGCTTTTTGGCTTTCCCATTTGGAATGGGCACCATKAAATCATTTTCCAGTCATGCAGACATTGGAACCTGAGAAAGCAGGGTTATTTCCTACCCTAAATACAGGGAATATCTTTGGCTACATCTGCTGGGTTCTGTTGGTAAATATTTTAAAAYATTTACCTCATATTTACCTCATAAACCTTTTTTATTGGGGAGCACCATGTCCTGAATCCCTAAATTGTGGAATGGCTGCCGTGGTCTCTGGCTGACAAAGCAGCTCAGGCTGTGCAACACCTGAGGAAAAAACAYGTAAATACTCAAATAATCAGAAAAATCAGTAATGGGAGCTGGGGGTTTATCCCTTTGCAGGAGGTTTTGTAAGCCTGACTCTCCTGGGGGGAAGATCAGGAGAGGGGATGATGCTCCAGAGCTCCACTGCTTGGGACTGGGATTTCCTCCAGCCTTGGGAGCCSATAAATGTTGGATTCTGGGGGTGAAGCAGAAATTGTGGGATGGGTTCCCACATTGCCAGAAAGGAGCAGCTTTTGACAGGTTGGCAGTGCCAGAGGCACAGGGTGCCCAGAGAAGCTGTGGCTGTCCCTGGATCCCTGGAAGTGTCCAAGGCCAGGTTGGATGGGGCTTAGAACAACCTGGGACAGGGGAAAATGATCCCTGTCCATGGTAGGGGTGGAATGGGATTGGCTTTAAGGTGCTTCCCAACCCAATCCATGCTGGGAAGGCAGAATGAATTCTTCTTGTTTAGAAATCCTGAGGAGAGCACCAAACTCTGCTTCCTGAGGGCATTTTGGGCTCATTTACCTTGATTTTGAGTGCTGGGCTCTGAGGTGGTGTCTGGACTGCTCTGGCTTTTTCCTGAATGTCTCTTTGTGCTGGAAACGTGAAAATCCCCCAAATCTCTGCAGCCATGTGTCCAGGAGAAATTTGTGGGCAAGGCCTCTCTGTCTCTTGTGTAGAAATCCTGAGGAGAGCACAAACTCTGCTTCCTGAGGGCATTTTGGGCTCATCTGCCTGAAATTTGTGTTCTTGACCCTGAAGGCTTCTGGAAGGAATTCAGGGATGGTGGCTGGACTGCTCTGGTTTTTCCTGAATGTCTCTTTATGGTGGAAAGGTGAAAATCCCCCAAATCTCTGCAGCCTCCTGTCCAGGAGACATTTCTGGGCAAGGCCTCTCTCTCTTGTGTAGAACTCGACTTCCTGAGGGCCTTTTGGGCTCATTTACCTGGATTTTGAGTGCTGGGCCCTGATGGCTTCTGGAAGGAACTCAGAGGTGGTGGCTGAACAATTCTGCTTTTTTTCTGAATGTTTTTTTCTGGTAGAAAGGTGAAAATCCCCCAAATCTCTGCACCCTCATGTCCAGAAACATTTGTGGGCAAGGCCTCTCTTTCTCTTGTATAGAAATCCTGAGGAGAGCACAAACTCGGCTTCCTGAGGACATTTTGGGCTCATCTGCCTGGATTTTGAGTGCTGGGCCCTGAGATGAGCAGAATGTCAGAGTCCCTGAGGGGCTCTGGAAGGAATTCAGGGATGGTGGTTCTGGTTTTTTTTTCTGAATGTTTCTTTGTGCTGGAAAGGTGAAAATGCCCCAAATCTCCATCCAGGGGCAGTTTTTGGGTTACATCACCCCCTCCCCAGTGATGTAAGAGCCACAGTCCTGCTCCCAGCATTAAACGTTATAAACGGGGCTGATGTCATCCCATTYCCCAAAGCCTGGGAGGCTGGCAATAATAAACAGAGCTTTTTAGGGCCCGGTTATTGATGCAAAACAGTTGAGCTAAACTGGGTCGCTGAAGTGGCGATGTTTTATTCATGAGCTSCTTTCTCCCCACAAATCACCGCTCTCTCCCTGGCACAAGCGCTCCCCCCATTCCCGGTGCCTCCACTCCTTGGGAAGTGCTTTTGGCAGCAGCCAAATTTAGGATCGCAGRCTCATCCATCAGGGCAGGCGGTTGGTGATGTTGTTGTCTCCCAAATGGAGTTCATAATGGGCAAAGAGGTTTAATTAATGCTGCAGAGTAATGGCTCTGTTTATAAAGAAATAATGTCCTATAAAATCAGGCGCTGCCTGGTGGAATGTGCCTCCTAATGGCCGGGCTGGCATTCAGAGCGAGCAGTAAATCACTGAAATATTAAGACCTTCTTGAGCAAGGATAATAAAGCAAGAGATTTGGAAATGGGAGATACCAGTGCTCACAATTATCCCTTAAATAAAACATTTTTATAGTGATCATGGAGTTAATCACCTCCCCGAGCAGGCAGGTGAGGGGGGCAGTGGAAAACATGTGGTTTTATCTCCTGCAGATAAAGGAATTTCAATGGAGTTCCTGGAGTCCACAGCCACCAGGGAGAAAATATCAACTTTTCCTGAGCTCTTTTTTTTTTTTTGGATTCTTTTGATGAATAAATGCAAGCAGCTGTTGTTGCACAGAAAAGCTCCTGATCAAAAATCCGATAGATCAGGACAATTCCCCAGGCAGTGCTCACRGAGCTGCATGGCAGAACACAGGGATGATCTATGAATATTGTTCTCAAACCCCTGCTCTGAATATTTGAAAATATTCTCGATTGCCTCCATATTTTTATCTGAAAAGAAAAAAAAAGAAAAAAAAGCTGAATTACTGATTTGCAACTTGACTTGGGATCAGGTTCTGCAGCCTTGCTGCAGTTCTGTTCATGGGTGGGAAGGAGGCAGGAGGATCCAGTTCTGAAAGAAAAATGAGATTTTAATGAACTGAACGAGATCCAAATGATGGGGATGCTTTTCAARTTTAAAAATACAGGAATTAATGGTCTGCAGGGGGACACAAAGCATTGGCAGAAGAACCTGCACAGATTTTTTTGTCCCAGGATGGGGAATTATCAGCAGGGCTTTTAAAGGATTGTGGGAAGGACAATTCCCAGGTGTTTGGGGGCTCTTTGGAGGTGAAATCCAAACAGGTGGGATGTGAGATGTGACTTTGAGTGTCTCTGTTATCACAGGTGAATCTCCTCTTTATCAGCACAAATCCATAAAAAAGCCCACAACAACCTGCAGTTCATGAAAGGGATTTTTCCTTAGGAATGTTGGGATTTTCYTATTTAAAAGAAAAGCATCAGCAAACACTCCAAAGATTTTTTTTTAATAATTCATCCTCAGAAAATCAGGAATTGTACCCATGTCAGAGATTTTGCATCACCTGCTGAATTTGATGAAGGAAGAATCGCTCTTGGTTGAGGATTCAGGGAAGTGAAGAGGCTCTGAAGGCAAAAAATGGATCCCCCAATGCCTTCATTGCTTATTTCTCTCAAAAAAGATGAGCAGAATGTCAAAGCAACTGGGCAGAAGAAGGGTGGAGAGGGGCTGGGGTGGGTCCCATCCCTGGGAGCTGGGCTGGGGATCTCCAGATTTCCCTAAAGTTTGGCTGCCAGAGATTCAAAGAAACCAAACTAAAAAACAGAAACAACCCCCCAAAACTCCAAAAAGCCAAACCAAGCCAAACAAAAACCAAACCTCCAAAAACCCAACCCCCCCAAACCACTCTCTCCCCCGCTAAAAAACCCCAAAACCCCAAAAAAGGAAGGGAAAAAAAAAAGGAAAAATAAACACAAAATCAGGGTGGTGAATTGCAATCAGTCATTTCTCTTCTGGAATGTCTTCCTTACTTTGTATGGAAATATTTCCTGTTGGGAATGGCRCGGGGTGGGATGGTTGGGRTGCCCTGTGCAGGGCCAGGAGTGGGATTTGATGTYCCCTGTGGGTCCCTTCYGGCTCAGGAGATTCCCTGATCCYATAAATCCACACAGGGACATTTTAGGAGCTGCCGTGTTTGACTGCAGAGCCTTAATTTGAGCTGCGTTTATGGGCCAAAATTTAATTGCAAAATAAACTTCCTCCATCAGTTCCCACTTGGAAATGCTTCTAAAATGMAGGAAAATGAGGCTTCCAAAGTGCTGTTGGAGGGAGTATTCCTGAAAGTTGACAGTTTCACAAGAAACAGCTTTTTTCCTAAAAAAAAAGGAGGTTCAAGAAAACGATTTTGGACTTTTTGGGATTGAGCCTTGTGCCCTGAGTTTTGGGATGGGAACTGGCCCATGTCTCCCCTCAGTTCTGTTTATGGAATTCAAATCCAAGGTAAAATAGGAACTGASCCTTTTAGGAATGCAGGAAAAACCCCCTGAGATGAGAGGGAAGAATTTATTCTGATGCAGCCAAACTCTTCCCARCTCCTACCCCACAGGGTCAAAGATTTTGACTTTAACTCCTCCAGGATTTCCCTGGAATCATCAGGAATGAGCTTTTTGTAGGAACAGGGACTCGAGGAAGGTCTGTTTTGTGTTCTCCTGGTTAATTTGCAGCTGGATTTCCCTTTTTGACCTCTCTGCCCCCACAATTAACAGCAAGGAAATTCCCCTGGGATCATTTTATCCCGTAGAAGCTGCCAGGTGATGCTGGAAACACCTTGGGATGTGTTTTCTCTGCAAACAAATTCGATTTGGGATGAATATTCCACATCTTTGACCTTTTCTCCTCGACAGTCAGAGGACAGGGGAGCTGTGCCCTGAAATTCCAGGGGAAATCCCACTGGGATCAGCACCTTCCCACCACGGATGTGTTTTGACACTTTGCAGCAAGGAATATTCTTAAAGACAATTTTTTTTCTCTCCCTTCAGGATGGGAACTCTGGGATGGAGAAGCTGCTGGAGCTGGGAAAATCCCCCCAAAATCCCAGCAGCATCCAGAGGGTGAAAAAAAAAAAGGGAAATTCCTGGGAGGTGTTAGCAAGGAAAATCAATATTTTATTTTTTTTCTCAAAGTTGGGATTTTATTGTGCCCTGAAAGCAGGAATTTGTCCCTCTCTGCCCTCTCCTGCAGCCAGGAAAGGAATCCTGGGGTGAGAATTCCTCGTGGGACAGAGCCCAGGTGTGTAAATGGGATGGAATTTAATTCACACTTGGCTGGCAAGCAGAGAACTCAATTCCAAGAAGTTTTGCCCCGAGCCTTTCCTTTCTGAAACAAAAAAAAGGGAATTTAAAGCTTCATTTCCTAATAATTCTAAATCCCAGAAAACCCCTCTGCTTTAGGAGGACCAAACAATTCTGTGTTAAAATTCAATTTATTTTTCCCTTGGGAAATGCATTTGATTCTTAAACAAAAATTGTAGGGCAAAGCCAATAATTTCAGAAATGGAAGTGGGCACGTCAAAGTCATTAAGGAGCTTTTGCCTAAATAAAATATTCCTGMTGTTAAATGGGGTTTGGAAAATGTTCAGGCTCGGATGGAGATGCTCMCTGTCCAACACCAGCCCTTTGGAAAACTTCCAGGCAGAGAGGATTTGAGTGGGAACCCCCCCCAAAAAATCCCACAAAACCATCCAGCAGCCAAGGTTTGTTCTAGGAAAACGATTGGAAATATGGAAATTTTTTTTTGGTGGGGATATTTAGGGCTGGCTCAGCTGCAACGAGCTGTGGGCACCATCATCCATCAAACCCTGGATTTTTGGAGAAAATGGATGGTGGGGGCTCCTTCAGAACTGCCAGGAGAAAATTATTTATGGGGCAATTATTGATGGGATGCTGCTCTCCGGGGGTTCTGCAACAAGGGACAGGCCAGGGCCACTTTGGGGTGGAAAAATGGCTCTGCATCTCATCTCGAGCAGATGTTTTTTTGCAGCTGAGACGGGAGAAAATGTGTCCAGAAAGGAGATTTATTTCAATACCTTTTTACACTCATTTCATAATAGCAGCGTTTTATCTTTTTTACATTGATTTATGGGCGCTGAGGCAGAACAGAGGAGTCGGGAAAAAAAAGGCAATTAATGAATCAAGACAAAACCCCCCTGCGTGAACGCTTCGAGAT
>CADDXX010001326.1:28765-38903 GCA_902810485.1 Alauda arvensis
TGTTATTAATCAACGAGAGGAGAAGGGCGGATTGTTATGAAAATACAGCACCCACTCCTCCAGCTCCCCCAGAGCAGCAGATGGTGCAACATTTGTGGAGACAGATCTTCCCCAAACAGTCTGGATTAACCATTTAGCATTCCCAGCTCCTGCTAATTTTTATTTTATTTTATTTTTATTTTTTTTCTGAGCAGGCAGGGAAAGGCTGGGCAGCAAATGGCTCTCGGACAGGGACAGCTGAAGGTGTCCTTGGTTTGATGTGAGTGACTCTGCTCTCTGCAGATTTATGGTGCCAGCTCCCGGCCTGCCAAGCCTGGTGTTTCTTCCAGGAGATGGAGAGGGATGTCCTGGAGCTGTTGGACTGAGCCCAGCATCCACCACGCTCCACTTTCTGGGAATGWGTTTGCCATGCAAAACTGGGGGAAGGGGAAAAAGGGAAGCCAAATGTGATTTTTGATCCCTGTGATTGCCCTGGCCTGAGGCTGACCCGCACTCCCGGGGGATTTACAAGGACATGGAGTGACAGGACAAGGGGGATTGGCTTCAAAGTGACAGAGAGTTGGTTTAAAATGGGATTTTGGGAAGGAATTCTTCCCTGTGAGTGTGGGGAGGCCCTGGAAGAGAATTCCCAGAGAGGCTGTGGGTGCCCATGGATCCCTGGAAGTGTCCAAGGCCACCTGGGACAGTGGGAAGTGTCCCTGCCCATGGAATGGRGTGGGATGGGATGGGATTTAAGTCCCTTCCAACCCAAACCACTGCAGGATTTTATTCCAAGTTCACAGCTCTCCTGCTAAGCAGCTGCATAAAGACCTGTGGCACTCACAGAGATGCATTTTTTTCTCCCTTATCCAGTGGGATTTTTTTTTATTTTTGATTTTCCTGCAAATCAACCTCCTGGGCCTCTCTGAAATCCCTTGGTTTGGAGGTTTCATGGGAAAAGACTCTGGAATGTTCCAGACCTTTTCCAGTTCTAGATTTCTGCACAGTGGAACGAGCAGATTTTGCCTGCCAGGCCCCTGTGGTGCTCAGGGACTCCCAGACCCTCAGCACCAACCATCATCCCCCAAAAAGTGACAGTTTGATTCAGTGTAATTTGAAGAAAGAAAGACCAAAAGAAAGAGAGAGTTCCCCAGACTTGCTGGGCCTACTGGGTACAACAGCAACTTTTCTTGAGTATTTCAATACAGACCAAAAAAAATATTCCCTGATTCTCATTTACTGCTTTCACTCCCTGTCCCAAAAGCCAGGAATGAGGAGTTAAAACCACAGCAAAACCCCCGAGGCAGAGCTGACAAGGCAGCGAGAGAGGCCACAATCCATTTTCCCCTCTCCAGCTCTTGAGAGAATGAAAGGAAAAGCGTATTTATCCTTCCATTTCTCCGGGGGGGAACTTCCCGGAGTTATTAGAATCTGCCTTATTAAATAATTGAGCAGGCTTGTCATGGAGTGACTTCTCCTCCCCATCCATCACGGGGATGTGCGGAGAATGGCCCGACAAGGAACATTTGCTGGGAAAGCTTCAGGCACCATTAACTCTTGTCACCACCAAAGTGATGAAGGGACCAGCACCTGACGCTTTTTCCTACCTGGTTTGGAAAGATTCCGGTGTCAGATCTCCCCTCCTCCTCCAGGGCCAGGGCCACAGGGGGAGTGCTGCGGTGGGGAGAGGGTGGAGGTGATTCTCCGGAGCTCATCCCAGGGATTSCCCGCCCTGGGAATCTGCCTCAAGGCATCTCCTGCCTGCTGGACCCAATTTTTGTGGTCCCACGTTCAGGGAAGAGCCCCATCCTCACCATCCCATCAGGAATGTCCTGTGCCAGGGGAGTTTGGTTGGATACCAGAGAGAAAGTTTTTCCTCGAGGGTGCTGGGCACTGGAACAATTTTCCAGGGAATGGGCACAGTCCTGAGGCTGCCACAGCTCCAGGAGCATYGGGTCAGGAATGGGACTGGATAATCCTGATGGGTCCCATCAGGACCCATCTCAGGATATTCCATGATCCTCTGATTCCCTGGTTTCTGTGGATATTTATGTTCCACAGAACCCGATTTTGACCCACCCTGCCCTTACTCCCGATGGAGTGTGAATTCCTCTCTCTCTTCCACAAAGAATCCTCTGGCACTGATATCCTGCCATCCACCCTGCCAGCTCCTGATCCATAAGAAATTCCCTGTGCAGGGCCAGAACGAGATCTGCACCTTTTCCTGCCAGGTGTTCCACAGGCAGCTTGCCCAGGACAGGAGAACATTGGGACTGAAGCTGCCGCTGCCCCAACCAGTTTTAAATCCATTTAAAATCCATTCTGGGAATTCTCCAASAGCAGCCAAACACAAAGATCCAGTGATTTGAGTCCCACCCCTATGGAGGCTGCTGAAAAACCCTTCTCTTCCTGTCCTTGAGCCAGCCAGGATCACGTTTTTGTTCCAGCTCCCAAACTCCTGTGCAGATGAAATTCCATGGATGAAATCCCATGGATTTCACTGTAGGATACCTGAGTACCCAGCCATGGSTGCTGTGAAATCCATGGAATCGAGACCTTCCTCGTGTCCCAAACCACSTCAGCCAGGAGGAATCTCTAGAATTCCATCTGGGAGAAGCCTGGGGTGGGATYTGAGACTTCCTCACCCCGAGGTTCTCCCCTGGTGCCATTGGGCTGAAATCACAGCCTGATGTGCTTTGCTTTGCCTCAGCCATGCCCAGGACTGGTGTATTCCAGGTTACTCCACAGCTGGGAATAACCCAAAGGAAAAGGCTGGTTAATACAATAAGTTGGCACAAAATCATGAAGTAATTGCAAGCTCAATGCTTTAATGGGAGTCTTGTGCCCAGGATTATCCCAGAAAAGTCTGATTTCTCTTTTGGGTTCCCACCAGCTCCAGGCTGATGGCACAGAGGAGATCTCAGTGGCTTTGGGATCTGAATAAATAATAAATATAAAAATTAAAAAAAGAAATTTTCAAATTATTTTCAGGAATACACCGTTGAGCTGGGAATATTCAACATATCTCTATTCAACAGGCTCATCCAAGGGGGAAGCACGTCTGGAGCAGCCTGGTGTTTAATCTCCCATCATCCTGGGTGAACATTCCAGGTCAAGGTGAACCCTGAGCTCCTAAATGATTATTTGGGAATGCAGGCCCGGTGCTCTTCAATCTTCCCACCCGAGTTTGCTCCCGGTGAATTATGAGGCGGGAGATAAGATCTTGGGCGCTTTACATCCAAACAAATGCACAAACCCCTGCCTTGTTTTGTTTTTTTTAAAAGCCTCAACCCAGAAGCAATTTCAGCCTCTGAAGGGGAAGGTCAGTGCCTATCTCTCTCCCACGTATAAAATATTTCAGCTGGCTGGGGAGAGGAGCTGAATCCCAGGATTCCAGCCCCGCTCCGGCTCTCTCCCCACATGCACCCAGCTCTCCATAAATCACAGCGCTGTCAGCTCTCCCAGCGAGATGCCCACACTTTGTTCCCTCTTTCCAGCCGCTTTTCCCCACCCCTGCTCAGGGGAAGGTGTCCTTTGGAGGCAGTGCCTGYGATGGATTCAGTGCCTCTCCCCAGGAGTGAATTATCCAGCGGGACGCTCGCGGGTTTCGACGCCAGCGCTCGTTCCTTGGGATGAGGAACCTGGTGAAGGCACCAAAGCCAAGCAATGCCGAGCCAGCACTTTGGGATTCCAGTGGTGATCCCGCTGGTCTGTTGGTCTGGTCTGATCTGATCTGAACTCAGGAATTCACATGGAATGGAACTCCCATCAAAAGGTCTGAGGGAACGTCTGTGTTTCGGGAATCTTCCCCTAARTGTGAGTTTGCACACAGGGATTGACGGGAATGTTTTGCCACCAGGCTTTCCAGCTTTTTCACAGTAGGGTGAAAAATCCTATTCCATCCTCACCCTGCAGGAAAAAAAGCATTTTTGGGGTTGTCCAGAGGAATGTGAGTCCAATTCCCCTCTCAGCTCCCCATGGTTGGTACAATCCTTGTTATCCAATTATTTTTAATGGAAAAAACTATCTCTGCCTTCTGGTTTCTGGGACGAGCTGAGAACAGCTAAATAAGGCCTCGTTACTGTGCAGGCCTTGCCTCTCAGCACTAATTGGCTGGGAAGGGATTTCCCACTCAGCTAATTAGCCTTAATTGTGCCACTTCCCTTATTTTGCCATTTCGCCTCTTGCCACAAATAATCCTGGATGCAGCTGAAGAGCAGAAGCTGAACTGGGCTCTTTCCATGGGAGAAGCCAGGATTCTCTTTTGCCCTTCAGGGCCACAAAGAAAGGGCTCACCTGGGCTCTTGGTGACCTCAGGTCAGGTTATCCCATCCCAATCAAAGATTAAATGGGAATTGTGAGGACTGGGATGTTTTTTCTAGAAGGTATTTTCAGCCTAGATTTTTTTTTTTTGATTTTTGTTTGTTTGTTTTTTTGTTTTGCTTGGGCCTCTTTCATCTCCTTCATCCCTGCTTGATCTGCAGTATAACCAACCACAAATTCCAGGCCATTGCTGGAGAGTTTCTGGTGGGATATCAGCTTTTGGGAGAGCAGACACTGGGCTGGGAAGCAGCTGCAGTGGTGCCTTACCTCAGGGAAGTGGAATAAGACAAACTTGAGGTCCCTTCCAACACAAACCATTCCARGGTTCTGTGGTAAGAAGYGGGGTGCTGACCCCAAAACGACCTCCCTGTGAGTTTCCCATGGAATGATCTGGGTCTGGTTTTCAGGAATGGTTATTTTGGATCCCACCTGCCCATGGACTCTGATTTGTTGCCCAGGAACCTCCATTCCTTCTGCCACCACTGTCCCTGTCTGTCCTTGCCTGTTTTGTGGGAACTGAGGGTCTTCCCTTGCTTCCAAGCTGGGATCTTCTCCCTCTTGGGTGGGCTTGGTGGGAATTGTGGCTTCTCTGGGCCCCAGCTGGAGCTGCTGGAGGAGCTGTGGCTGGCACAGGAGTTGCTGTGATCTCAGCCCTCCAGCTGCCTTCCCAACCTGAACCTTGGGGCTCTTTGGTGTTTTTCCAGCACCTGAGCCTGGAATTATTTTGGCTCTGGCTGGACCAGGGTTTATTTGTTCCTATCCCACAGGTGAGGGCTTCCCTCTTGCCCACCCAGGATATTGGTGCACAATAAAACCAGGAAGAGCAGGAAYTGTGCAGGTGCTTTTCCTTTCTAACATTCCGTAGCTGTGCAAGAGAGCAGCGAGCGATATTGAACGTGGAAAAGCTCTGGAGAGTTTTATTTATTCCTCTGTCTCCTGGAGTGCACCAGGATCACAAATTCTTGTAACATGATGAGGTTTTAAAGCTCTGAGCAAGCATCTCTCTCTCCCTCTCTGGTGGAAAATCCTCCTGCAGAACACGAAGCGATATTTTTGTCCTCGCGGCGCCTGGGGAGCAGCTGACAGCTGCTGCTTTGTCCTGATCTGTTCTGCGCTTTTCTCTTTATTGAGTGGAACCAGGGAGCTGTGTGGGGTGGGGAGAGGGCCCTACTCTGATTTTATAGGAGTGTTTTCCCAGTTGGTGCCGTGCAGTTTCCTGGGAGCACGGAGAAGGATGTGGAAACCTCCGGCAGCTCCCTGTCCTCAGCCCTCCGTGGTACTTGGAGAGCTCCTGCAGCCACAGGTGGATTCTTCTGGAAGGATCCTTACACTCTGCTGGTCCAATTTTTATTGAAATCCTTAAAAATCCGTGGGAGACTGTGCTCCAGAGGGGGATTGATCAGCCCCTGTCCTCCAATAAAAAGGGAATTTTTTCAAATCYGGGCCAGGATTTATCCATCACACCTTCAGCTTTGCAACACCTGCGGTGACAGGACAAGGGGGAATGGCTTCAGACTGAAAGGGAGCAGGGTTAGATGGGACATTGGGAAGGAATTCCTGGTTGTGACATTGGTGGGACACTGGAACAGGTTGCCCAGAGAAGCTGTGGGTGTTCCATCCCTGGAAGTGTCCAAAGCCAGGTTGGATGGGCTTGGAGCACCCTGGGACAGTGGAAGTTGTCCCTGACCAGGGGGTGGAGTGAGGTGATTTTCCCTTCCAGCTTAAATCATTCCTTGATTATCACAGTGCCTGATTGTTACAGGTTCCTTTGATTGTTACAGGTTTCCTTTGAACTTTCCACAGGTGGAAATTTCTGCTTTTGGGCTGCAAAACRGATCAAGGAACCAGAGAAGCTCCAGTTTCACGTGTGACACACACAGCTCCTCCACGTGGATGAAAGTAATCTACGACTCCAGTAAATTACCAACATGCTCAAACAGCTCCTAATTACAAAATTCCCCATCTCACACTTTCCAACCAGGCACATTTTTGGCTTGAAAAYGTTAAATTCCTAAGCCAGGTTTTGYTTCCTGTGAAGGCATCAAGCCTGGTCCAAAGGGCTCAGTCTGGGCCTTTCATCCCCGTTTCCATCCTTTCAATGGACTCGGCTGAAAAAGAGCTTTTCATTTCCAGAGTGTGTGGTTTCACTTAGCCAAGGAGATAATTAGGTTTGTCTTGTAGTGGTTCAGGAGCTCAGGTGTCAACTAAAGCAGGATTTCATCAGGAAATTCCTGCCCGGTGTTGTATTGATTAATGAGAATTTGCTGCAATTATGGGGAGATAGAGAACAATTATCTACCTACCCTGGAGGAGAAACAGGAGAGCACTAAAAATAAGGAACTCAATAAAAGGGAAGCACAGATGTAGTGGAAATGAATAAATAACACTTTCTGTTGTGGCACTAAATTAGTTCCCGGTGCCGTGGGACCGCGGCAGGGGGAAAAGGGAGAGGAGGGGGGAAATCAGAGTGGAGGGAAAAGTGAGGGAAGGACAAATCCTCACCTTCCCTGGGCTCCTCTTCCTTTTCTTCCTGCTCCCCTGGCTGTGGTCAGGAATGTTGGGATTGGGACAGCACCTCCAACACCTTCCATTTTAGCAAAGAAGTGTCCCCTGTGCTCAGCAGGAGGGGAATTCTTCATTTCAGCTTCAGAAGCATCTGAGCATCTTTTCCTTGATTTCCCAGCWCTGCTTAGCCAGGACTGCAGCACTTGAGGGGTGGAATTCCCAAATCCAATCCTTCAGGCTCTGCAGTTTCCCTCCTGTTGTGGGCTCAGCTTCGGGCGCTCTCAGGTGTGACCTCCCCTGTCCCCTGCCAAGGAGCTTCTGTGGCTTCTCCCAGAGACAGACAGACAGCTGGTAAACTGCAAATCCAGGGTGTTTTCCATCTGTGGGCATCAGGAAAGGGGGATAATGCAATCAGAGTGGAAATKGTGGTTTTGAGGCTTTTGGCTGCGGCACATGGAGAGAGGATGGTTGTGTTAGGTCCAAAGCCATTTTAAATGAGAACAGGTCCTGTTTATGCTGGAAGAAAATGAGACTGGGGAGGGCAGCAGGGCAGATTTTCCTTCTTTATCTTATTCCAGAGATGTCAGGCTGTGATATCCAGACTGAAGCGTGAGGATACTTGGAATTTCCRCCAGGTCTTCATTGCTGTTTTTCACAGAGGTGGAGAAAGAAATGGGGTGGAACTGGCGGGGTAATGAGGTGGTGGAGTAACTCCGGAGTKACTTGGTTGTTCCAGTGAGGTTCAGCACCAGGAGAGATTGATCTGAGCTTTTCCTAAGGGAAGGYTGGACAAGAGTTTCCCAGACTTCTGAGGAAAACAACATCAAGGAGAAAATTGCTGATCCTCATCCCCTCTCCTCTGTCCCAGCTGGAGGGTGGAAAAAGGGAAAAGCAGGAGTTGGGTCTTTGCAGTGGCTGCTTGTGGGTCCTGCTCTCATTCCTGAGGAATATTCCTGGAAATGGATCCCAGTGCTCTGTTTAAAGCTGATTTTTGACATCTTAACAGCTCAATCCCAAACCAGTGGGAAGAAGACTTTGCCCAGGGGAGCTGGTGGAATTTGCCAGGACAGTGTTTTCTCTCTGGATGTGAGAGAGGATTTAGGGATGAATCAAACAATCTCCTCCTCTCTCTGAGCCTGATGTTTGCCCTCGGACTCAGCTTTTCCCTCAGGCTCCCTCCTTACGGATTTACCGGGATAGATCCTGGAAATCAGTCCATGCCTTGGGMTGGGTGTGACCTGTGGGGTCTGGGCCCCTTCCAGCCACGAGTTCCAACCTTGGAATGCCAACAAGGCATCACTCTCTTGGGATTATCCTTTGCACTAACCAAAGCTTTGTAGTTATTWAATAATRATAATWWAAAAATTACTCCTTGGCTTAAACAGCTGAACTCAAGGATTTGGAGGGGAAACACAGCCACAGGAGCTGAATTCCTATAATTCCAGAGGAAGGAATCTCCTGAGCTGGATTGATGAGATATTTATGTTGGGCATAAAACACAGGGCGTGGTGCAGAGCACAGGGAAAACACACAGAAGGAAAAGATCTTTTTCCTGGCTCATTTTCCTGTCCTAGAAAAGATCATGGATTGATCTTGGTTGATGTCCTGCTTCCAGAAAATTTGTCATGATGGAGATCCCACCATCCTCACTGCTGCTCGTGTCTAAGGAAAAACATTTAATTTTGGGGGGTTTTTTAGTTTGGATCAGCACCATGAACCTCTGCTGCTCCTTCCAAAGGYGCTCCAGGAACTGCTGGGAATTGCAGGCTGCTGCAGTGATGACTCAGTGCAGTGGGACTCCAAATCCTAATAAATTAAATACATCCCAAATTCCTCATTAAAGCCATTAATGAATGCCCAAATCCCAACTGCGTGGTGGGAATGAGYGGRTAAACCTGGCCACACAATTCCCTGYAAAGGGATTTCACAGACATTTCSCACTTTCCCCTTGGATTTYGRTGGRTTTTGGTGRYGGGAGCAGGGGCAGGGGAGGTGGGAGAGGAAGAAACTCCTCAGCCCYGGCGTGACTGAGCCACGGCTCCGTGTGCTGCCGGCTGGAAAAGATCCCTGTAAATCTCATTCCTTGGTTGGCTTTTCCAGCAGAACGGGGCCATTATGGATGTGTCAGCCTGGATGGGGGAAGTCCGCGAGGCTGCGGTGACAGATGGGGCCATCAGCACCTTCAGGACAGGGAATTGTTGTCCATCAGTCTTGGGTAATGTTCTGTGTCCGAGCACTTCCAGGGCTCAGAGCTCATTCCCTGCTCCCCGTGACTGATCCCAGGCATTTTCTGGGATTGGTTCCACCCCTTTCCTGGCTGATGGGCAGGGATGGAAGATCAGAAAYGGGGGTGGAAGAGTCTTTACCACTTAATTCCCCTCTGAGAGCACTCCCAGGGTATTTTCACATTTTAATACTTTCATATCAGTTCCCTTTGCTCTGTTAGCAGGCAAATTCCAGCATTATTGATTTGCCCCRGGCACAGAATCCATGGATTCTTTATGGAGCGAGTCAGGCAGCCGTGGTTTTAAATTAATGGAATAATTTTGCCTTTACAATCCTTTCATGAGCTCTTGGAGCTGTGTTTGGGATGTGACAAACCTCCTGCTCCCTGTATTGTTTCAGCTAATGGCTCCTCTGTTTCAGGATAATTCCGAGGTCCTGGTCTCTCATGCAGCTGGAATGGGATAATCTTTCTCCWCTTGGCAGAAGGGAGGGCAGCTGCCTTTTCCCTGGAAATGTATCGCTCTGGGCACAGAGGGGARAAAGTGGGAAGCTTGGCATTAGTGTGGGGGGGGGCAGAAAGCGAGAGGTGAGGAGTTCCCATCCCTGGAGGTGTCCAAGGAATTCCTGGAGGTGGCACTCGGTGCTCTGGGCTGGGGACAAGGTGGAGACTGGATGATTCCCAAAGATCTTTTCCAACCTCAGCAGTTCTGTGAGGGAGATGTGGGACTCCACCATTATCCTTCATCAGAATTCCAGYATCCACAACTTGATCCAAAGTTCTGGACACGAGTCCCCACCAAAATTTGGGGTCCTTGTTCCCCTCAAACTCCAGCTCTGGTGCAGCCACGGTGTTTTCTCACGGCAGAGGTGCCTGGAAGGGCCTGGGAGCAGCAGCCCCGAGGGAAGGTGTCCCTGTGGAAGAGGATCCATTGACTGCAGCAGGAGAGCTCTTGGTCCCTAAATTCCCTCAAGGCCACATCTTCTGCTGCACCAATGGAATTTGGTGACCTGGCTCGGTGACAGAGCCACGTTTCCACATCAGACATCCACACCGACCCCTGTTAATTCCAGGCTGGAGTTTTGCTCCTGATTTTTWKKYCYTYMA
>CADDXX010001327.1:0-15103 GCA_902810485.1 Alauda arvensis
GACTGGACCTCCGTGAGACCTCATCCCATTGATGAGGACAGAATCCCAGCTGGATCTTGCTCAGATCCTGCTATCTACTCTTGAGCAGCTCTGTTCTTGCTGATCCCTGATGCACATATTTAAAGTTGCACTTCCTGAAACTGTTACAGCTCGAGCAAAGAGTGATGAGTATTTTTATCTTTATGCAACAGCAAGTACAGGATTCGTGAGAAAATCTAAGGGCAGAGAACTCACAGAGCATCATGTAGCACTCTAAGCAAAAAGGTAATTCGTATATCCAGAGTGGAAAAATGAAGCAGCAATATTTAATGTCACCTGATGAACAAGAGTGCAGACAAAAATTTTTAAAGCAAATATAACTGGTGAATTTCACCTTGTGCACAAGAATAGAACTTGGGTTTGTACTCCTCGAAAAAAAGGGGAGTGTCAATTAAAGCCCTCTACCATCTTGCTTATTTATGCATTTTAGAAACATTGGGAATCTTGAAAATATTTTTAATTTTAATAATTTATGAGCTTTGTAGGAAGAAAAATTGAGAGTGAAAAATTAATTTTAAAATATTTTGTTTTCAATCATTTCATGTTAACTGATCCAGATTGGCTATTACAAACATAAGCTTGGGTTTGTAAATACATAACATATGTTTTGAAGAATTCCTTTTAATCTGTATGTGTAAGATTTTTAATGGGTAAATACATTTCTAGTGTGTTCTAAACAAATATGATTCAGCTTATGCAACTCACTTTTCCTCCCTTAATAAAATCCTTATGCACCAGCACCTGCTTCTGACAATGCAAGCATGATGAAGCACAGCTGGAATTCACAGGTTAGTGAATTAAAAGAAAAAAAAATGTGCTAAATGAAATGGACTGAAGGTTCAGTGTGGCTGCAAAGGGGATACTACCCTGCAGTTTATTGCATTTCGAGCCAGGGAACACGGCCTTTATAGCACTATTACCAATGAATTTTAAATCACTCTAAAGTTCAAACTTCACTGAAGCATCACATTGTATGTTGAAATCAGATGACCATTTTGCCTGGCAAATGCCATCTATATTTCAGAAAAACATCCATGTTCTAATAAAAAATGAATTAAAAGACATGGAAACTTCAAGCACCATTTGTCATCTGAAACTTATGTCATTAATATGCTTCAAATCTCTAACTCTGAGAAAAGCTAAGTCAATTCTCAAATTACCATAACATTCAAAACTAAACAGTAATGCATTTTAAAATGAGTGTATTGAAAATTGAATGCCAACTGAAAATAAATGATGGTACCTTTTAAAATTAAATTACAGCAGACTTTTTTCTTTGTTCTTTCCCCTGTTGTCATCTTCAGTTAGTCTAGCTGTCCAATTCTTACCATATTTACCCTCTGACAAGAAGGGCCTAGAATATAAAAGACAATAACATGACGTAACATTTCATAAATAAACATTTCATACCAATCTTAAGTTGGGATTAAAAAAATCAAATAAAAGAGATTAAAAAAATCAATTAAATAAAAGATATTAATTCTTTGCTAATTTTTCTGTTAGTTCTTCCACTACATCTACCCCAATGACATTTCACACATATAGCTGTTTTTTCATTTGACCTTGTCCACAAATATCTGTATTTGATATATCTATATGAACTATTTACAAGGTTTTCACAGTGAAATGTACACAATTTTTATAATCTTGGTATACATTTAAAACCAAACTCAGAAAACATGTTTCTTTAAAGCAAATTGGCAGACCAAGAGTTTTTCACTATAAAATATTGGTGTGGGCAGGGAAAAGTAAGTAATTATGAAAAATAAACTTCAAACCAGATAGTAATAACATATGGATACTGAGAATTAAGATTTTTTTTGCATATGTTAAAATGCTTACGTTTTGCTGATGCTATTCTCAAAATACTCACTATAAAATATTCAAATATTTCAAAAAAACCACCAGTAAAATAACAGAAATCAAAATCAAACACCAAATTTTGCATACCTGACAATAAAGTTTAGTAAAATGAGAATGGGATTGTAGCTTCCAGGAAAGTGGACAAGTTCTTAAGCTCTAAATGGGAGAAAGTTACACAACAGATCCATGAAGTTCCAGGAATATTTTCTGCATTTTTAGTTGTCTACATTTTCTAAACTTCCTCAGTGTTTATGCTTTTTGCTTGCATAGAGCCTAGCACAGCATAGCTCTCACTACATGTTCATGTGCATGGAGCAGTAGTCTGCAAAGTATTCAGAATGAAAATAAACTTTTTGACTACTATTTACAAGAATTATTTTGGTCAATCTTGTTCTTCCATGTTCTTCAGACACCATTTCCACTTAATGGATTGAATCTGCTGTGCAACTGCCAGTTGCTGTTTGTCTGATGTCATTGTTGAACAATAACCATTTTAGTCTATTTTAACACCTTAGCATAGAATATCTTTATTTGGCATCCTTCTGTTTTTGTTGTGTCCACATTTTAAAATGCAATCTCTAATTTTGCTCTGGCAACCAATTAAAGATCTAAATAAATAATTGGAGGATTTAGATGTCCAAATACCTGACTGAAGGAAGAAATCCTATAGTTAAACCCTAAATACTACTGATTGTGACCACAAATGAGTGGTTTAGTTGAAGCTCCTTTTACTTGTTTGACTCAGAAAATCAAGGCACTATTTAAAATAAATAGAGCACGATTTTTGATGTTAAAAGCTTATGCCTCCACATCAGAGGAAAAAAAAACATTTTTTGGTTATTCTCAAAAAAAAAAAAGCATATTTGGTGTGTCTCTCTGATAATTGAGGCTCCCACAAACTTAGTAATAGAGAATATCTGAGATTTTAATGGGTGTGCAAATATGGTGATACTGCTTTCTTCACTTTAGCCAAAAGTCACAAAAAATTTTTCTCCAGCTAAAATTCTGTCTTTTCTTTATAGAAAATTTCCAGAAAAAGACCTCAAAATTAAGGCCCTCTAATAAAATTTAATTGAAGTAAAGTATATGTGCAATAGAAAATATCTTTCTATTAATTTTTTTCTTCCATTGTCCTTCCTGTGAGAAACTGTGGTGCCTCAGCTAGAATCTCAACTGAGTCTTGTTGCTTTGTGTCCTAAACTGCTTTTCTGAACAGAGATTATTAATCATACTGAATTATGGAGATGATTGTTGTTGTGTTGAAACATCTGGTATGAAATATTTTGAGGCCAACTCATTTCCCTTGTCAACTCATACAAACAATTTGAATCAGGTCTCCAGAAGTAAAAGGATTTAAGTACAATAATCCACTGGGTCATTGAGAGACTGAAACAAACGACAGCTGAAACAGATTTTTAACCATAAGAAATCGTAGAAAGACCATTTTCCTACATTTATAGTGACCATTATGAAATAAATATGCACATGTCATTTGGTAAACATAAGATTAATGGGAGACAAGTCCCCGAGTCAGCATTTACAGGCTGAAAAAAGGTAATTGTCCAATTACAGACTTACTGAAATGTCTTTGGCCTTATGGGGCATGCCGTGGGGAAAGGTCACAAGATTGCCACAATAGATTAACTTAGAATCTGGTTTTCTATATATTATTTTGACAAGAAAGAGGCATTGGAAATTTCACTGCTCTCCCAGTGACTTGCCATATATTCATAAATTCTGAGAAGGTATTCAGGCTTGGGTCGCCTGATAATACTTTCTCCTGGTTACCAGTGTAAAAGTAGGACTTCAAACATTACAGATAAATTTTAGCCTGTGTCCCACACCTTCCCCAAATTTCTGGGGCTGTAAAATTTGAACTGTGGATCTTAGCCCTTCTTAAAAAAATTCCTACAAGAAGTTAACACAAAGCATTTTTTTTCACTTAATAGTAAAAATCCAACACAGGAAAAGAGACATTTTTCTTCTCTTTTTTTTTGCAGTATTACTGAGGAGATACATCAATAAACCATAACAAAAGTCTAAAGACCTCACAGCAAAGATTTTATAATCAATATTCATACATTTCTCAAAATTCTACATTTCGAGGATACAGGTTTTAATTAATCATCCTTCAAATGTGTCTTTAATTGATGAAAATGCAGATTAATATTTTCACTTTGAAAATTAATAAATCACACTCATTAATTATTTTCATTTCAATTACTGCAGAAGAGCCTGCCTACTTTCGGGTATAGTCTGACAGTGAGATGAAAATTCTCTTTCTAAATTAGAAATCCCATAGTGAGAGCAACAAAATCTAAAAAGCAACATGTACAAGATGACAGGAATATTGCCTGGTTTGAAATGAAGACACACTCCCCCTCTACATCCTTCTACAATTTTATATATAATTAAAGCTGATGTAGAGATCACATGACAGCATTTGTAAACTAAATCCTGTATGGTGTTGGAAAAAGAGTTCAAATGAATATTAATTCTTTGCTAAAACTTTCAGTTTAAGACCTCAGACCAAAATGTATATGCATATTTAATTTTATGCACATGAATTCTATTTTGAAGGTTTATTTCAAAAAAGCCAAATCTGTTAACAGGTAGACAATGTTTCCCTTTCTCTTTTAGACATAAGAACAGCTCTTAAATGTAATCACACAGGTAGAAAAGCACTGGTATAGAGGCTGTTGTCAGCTCATAGGGTTTCAGCTCCTAAATACATTGTTGCAGAAGGATTTCAAGGAAACCAGCAGGTAATTTAGTCTTGGACTTCAACCACACTAATGTTCACACATCTCCAATATTGCATCATTTGTTCACAGCCCTGTCAGTCCAATTAAAGACATAATGTATTAGTTCCATGTGAGTCAAGCTGCTTAAGCTGGCAACAAAGCTTAAAGTGGTCATCACAGAGGAAGGTGGTGCCTCTGCTGACCTGTATTTGGTCTCAGACACTGGAAGGAAGGATTCCCCCAATGAGAAGGCATCTGCATTTCTAGGTGAGAAAAAATACATTGCAGCTATAGCTCAAATAAACAACTTCTGAGCTATTCTCCAGCAAGAATTTAAAACAAAAGGTTAAACTGGTGCTTAGAATTATCTGAAGGTCTTTTCCTCTAAAACAACACATTCACTCTGATCCACAACTGAGAAGTTAAAAAAAGTCATTGTTACCCTTTCTTTGAATAACCTTAGGCTAAATTTTTTATTCTTTCTAATTGTGATTAACAGATATCTTCTGTTTCTCAGTGTTTCTCTGTAGTTGCACTTCCTTGTGCTCTAATTAAAGCACTGCCCATTTTTCTTTCAGAAACAGTTAATGAAGATCAACTTCAGGTGGGAAGACAAAAATCATACTTCAAAAAATACAAAGTCACAGACTGTGTGATTTTTACCCATTTAAGATGTCAAATAATTGGAAAAGAAATCTTAAAAAGACTGAATTTTAATAGATTCACAAACCTGTGAGAAAAAATAAATTGTTAAAAAATTGAAAAAAACGTGGAAATTAATTCTAAAACACATATTAGTTGATAGTCACATGAAAAGAAAAATATATTAATTTTCAAATATGTTCAATAGATTTTTTTTTACTACACTTGTTAGTTACCATGTACCAAAGTGTTACTCCAGAGTGCAACACAGAGAATAAAATAAAACATACGCGAAAGAGAAAAACACTTGATTTCAAGGAAATCCCAGACCTTCCACATGCTTATTTTTCAAACTCTGACCAGAAAAATGTCAGAGTTAATGCTCAATTTCAGGTAATTTTGTAGGCAAGTAAATTCCATTATTTGGCTATTGAAGAAGGTTACTAAAATAGCTAATCTGAATAATTAAATTGCCTTCCCAGCATTCCCTGTACCATACAATATTCAATAGTATTCACTTAGGTCATATTATTTGCATGAACATCATTGAGTAGGTCTCCTGAAATATCTGTTTTTTGTTTGTTTTAATCAAAAGAAGACATCCATTGGTTGCAAATTGCAATGGCTACCTACAAGGTGATGAATATTCACTTAGCAATAGTGAATATTGCTAATATAGATTCTCATAAATGAAATTTAAAGTGCATGATAGGTCGCAGCCTCCAAGCTGTGCTCCCTGCCTGCAGCTGCAGTGCTTTCCTGAACTGTGCCATTTTGCTCTGCATGATGGTGCTAGTCCAAAATAATCTGGAAGAAGAGCTTATCAGGAAATACAGTTTCCATGAGCAATAATTTTGTTCCTACAGTTGGACAAAGACAAAGAACATCCATGGCTGTAGTGGCATTAACAATGAACTTACTGTTTGGAACTTAAAAAGATTCACGGTTTACTCTACAAGAGAAGAGTAAAATAAAACAGTCTGTAAAAATTAAACAAGCAAGAACTGAAAACGGATTTCCCACATCAGAACTCTGCATGAACATAAAGACATTTCTTTTGTTTCACAACACCTGAAAACCTACAGATTCACTCAGGAAAATACTGCTGTTCATTCAACATGTTTTGTAAGATGTAGTAGGAGTTAGGATTTAGCTGTAGCCAACACAACTAAGAAAACTATTAAGTAATCTGGCTTCTGATAAGCTAGATGACTTGGATCAGCCACCTAGTAAAGTAGAAAATCACATTACTTCCCTGCAGCTTCTCTAGTGTCACTGCTTGCTGCACATTCAAACACTATACATGGAAATTATAGAAATGACATATGTTAAAGCACTAAAAGATTACTTTTACATTATGTGGGACAGATGACTTAAATATTACATAGGAAAGGTGAGACAGTTATCAATTTCACAAGACGAAATGGAAATTTCTAAACAAATTCCAGCTTTGAAATCACATCATTTCTGTTGTTTTACAATAAGTAATTGTATTTATTGTTATTATCAGGTGTTTTACAATTCCAAGTGCACAACACGTTTGAGAGTTATGGTTTCCAGCTTTACATGGATTCCAATTTATCATTTCTTAATTGCCTGCTTGGAACAAAATCAAGGCAATTTCCCTTCCCATCTGACCAAAACAGCTTTCATCGGCCTTGATGTTCAGGGCCCGATGTTTGAAAGAAGCATATTGTCAGTCAAAGAGCTCAGCACCACAGCTCTGCAAGGCACATGGAAAATGGCACTTTGAGCCAGTTGATCTTAAATTCCAAAAAAAAACCCCAAAATAGGTAAGTGAAAGAGGGAATAGAAAGTGAAAAATCATTTTTTAAAATAAACAGAAATGTCTTCTTAAGAAGTACATGCAAATATTTTCATAATAGATATTTTATGGTTTTAGAAAAGTGAGTTTACTCACCTTCAAGGCAGTGAGTAAACTTTCTTTTGGAAGAAAAATATAGTGCAAGCAATTAATACTGTTTGTGTACAAAATAAGAGCCCTTGGAGAAACTGCAGTAATTTTAGGGAAGAGGAATAAGAATTACAATAGTATCCATCATCTCCTCTCAGGAAGGAACAACAATAAAAGGAAAGTTTAAGGAAACAGAGCACTCCCCCCCCCAAAAAAAACCAAAACAACAAAAAAACTTGAAAAGGACACATCAAAACAATTAAAATCAGTTAAGGAAGACAAATTCTTTAAGAAACTGTGTGATGATATCCACATCAAAAGAAATACCCAGGTTTTTTTTTAATGTTAAGCATGTACCAAAGCAATGAGCTGCATTAGAGCTTTGAAAGTCCATGCCATGACACCATCATAACATAGAGAAGCCACAACACAGTTGCTTGTGATAAAAATCATGTTTTGCAATGCAGTGGTGCTTTCCAAATCACTTTATGATTCAGGGGAAAATGGTGAATCTGAATGTCATCTCAACATAACAGGCAGCTTTCAGATGAAATGCTCTCAGCCACTTACAGCTTAAAACTGTCAAGATAAAATAACCAGCATCAACAGCAATTTTCCAGTGCTGGGGAATACTGGTCTCATTAACATGTTAGTAGTAACTTGAAAAGATTAATTATGAAAAGCTATTCATATAAATTATTTTTAATGGCATACAAATGAATTTATACAAATAAAAAGCAAAACTGTTGCTCCTTTGTGAATTGCCTTTTGGAGAGCAGATGTGCCACTGGGGTATATAAACACTGCATATACTCATAAAAATAACTTTCAACTGTGCAGTGTTGACCGGGAACCTTTGGAAACCATGGCTACGAGGCTAACTGAAGACAAACAGTAAAAGGTGGATTGCAACTGTTTGGAAATAGCAACTTACCGACTGCAGAATAAAGTAAAAATTTCTGCAACAGTTGCTGTGTGTGCATCTATGTAGCTATCGATGCATGTGCTCAGTGCCCAGCGAGCAAGCTCTTCGGGGTCCAAACTGAATGGAGAAGTCGGGAACAGAACAGCAAAAACAGCTTTTTCTTTTTAAGTGTGATAAACATCACCTCTTTCTCCATATCTTTCCTGAGGTTGTCCAAACTAACCTTTTTTCTTATCCTTTAGTAATTCTGGCTCTTAAGCCTGGCAAAGGATACCTTTTAGGAAAGGACATACCTTCATCTTTGTTTTTCTTCCTTTCTTTGGTTCATTTATTTTGTTCTTGTGTGTGTGTGTGTTTGAGCTTGCAGGTGGTTTTTTTGTTGTTTTTTGTTTTTTGTTTTTTTTACTTTACTGCCAGATTCATTATTCTGCATTAAGCTGCATTGAACTACATTTGTCATCTATTAGTCCTGTTACTGTCTGCATTGTTCCTCATTAATTATTATTCTTCCTAATTTAGAATCACATGGAAATTTTGCTTTCAGAAGCATTATCCAATTCATTTATATGAATAAAATTAGTAGAGGACAGATTACTACTGTTTGCAATGCCTACTCACTAATAGCTTCTGTCTGATTTAGGAAGGAACATCTTCGACTTCTTTTGTCCTTGTGCAGAAATTCACTTTACTGAGTTTCCATGCTGTATCTCTAAGGTATTTTAGATGTTAACCTTTGAAAGAGAATTTACTCAATAGGTCCAAAGTTGGGTCCTGTCACTCACACATACCTGCAAAGCAAGAATTTTCAGACACTTGGATGCCTGTAATGCAGAAGTTGAAGTAAAGAGAAAAGGAATTTCACTGAGATAGTGAACAGTAGGATCTCTATTTCTTTGGGATCATAAGGTCCATTTGTAACTTCAAACATCATACTTCTAATTCAAAATCCAGCATTTCCCGTCAATTACTCTTACTTGCTTTACCTTTATTGATGATGTGAAATAAACATTTGCCAGCATGGGAAAGTTGGTAAACTGTGCTTGTGTTAGATGAGAAATGTAACAATACTTGAGCTGTTTATTTACACTTTATATAATTTTGGCCTATAAATATTCTACAGATTTCCCAAGCCAAATTTATACTGATTTGTTTCACATGGTTTGAAACCAAACATATTTTGGTCCTGCTCTCCTTTGGTGCCATGCTGTGTTTTAATTTGCTTGGTCACCAAAATTTCAATTTCCTTCTGAGTTGTTTAAATAAGGAAGATTTTTTGCAGCTTTTGAATAGCATAAGTCTTCTAGTGATTATGATGATTAACTCTTCATAGAGGTACATGAAAAAAATGGGGCTCCTATAGAAGGAAGCATTCTCTTCTCCTTTGTTAGATAAGGTTCTCATTCAGAGTCGAATAAATTTTAAATGTAAATACGACAAAATATTCAACAGTGTTGCAAAATGCTGTAATTTTTAAAGTTGGTCGTTATATTGAGGGCAGTTTTTATCATACACCTTGCATGACATGAACAACAAATAAATATTTTTTAAAAATTTCTTCCTCTTTCTAGGAATTTTCTAGCATGAATTTTAGAAAAAAAAAATATTATAAAGGGCTAAAAAACTTTGCCTTCTTTATCCAGAGGCAGCCCAGTGGACTTCTGAGTGTGGTTTCATCACTCAAAAGAAGCATTGCACTTGGCTAGACAAAAAAATTTTGCCTAGATATTTTTATTTCAGTTATTATCTACTGCAAGCTCTGGAGTCTGTGCACTTCATGAACATTACAGGCAGCTGTAAAGATACAATGCACAGAATAGAAAGAGTACATTAATTTTATTATAAAGCAAATAAAACAATCCACTCATGCAAAAATATGTGAGTGACTTATGGCTGACAGGAATGTAATTAGGAATTACTAAGCTGATTATCAAAGTCGGTATGGTTCTTTAATAAGTAAAAACCTGAGAGTACATCAAATGATAATTTGTAATCTACTTCATAAAAAATATGATTTCATTTTTTCTGGTCACAACGATGATTTAAAAAACCCAAAAAACTCTGTTCAGTTCCCAAAAAAATCAGACAGTAAAACCCTCCCCAAGAATCTCTTCTCCCTTGAGTTCATTTATATTATGTGGAATCCACAGTTCTTTAAACCATCTTGAGCTATATTACAAAGAGAGGTAGATTTTATATTTTGATTTCTGTGTATTTAATGAAGTTTGCTTCCAAAGCAGCAAAATGAGATTATTTTTCCTTTTAATAACTTTTCTTTATAAACAATGCTGTGACTAGATGGCATAAACAAACAAGATTTAGTCACCAAATGCTTAAACACAGGTAGCAAATGAAGCAGAATATCAGAAAAATAAGAAAAATTACATTCTTAACCTAGTAGCAAATTGGCAATTATGAACTTGATACTCAGATCAATTATGCATTTTATTGTTCCCTCTTTGGGCTGAGGGACATACTAAATTAATCTAAAGATAAAATTCTTGCAGGGGTGAATCTCAACTAACTTCTGAAAATATAGTTGTTCATTCCCAATCCAATTCCCAAATTATTCAGAAAATTACCAAAAAGGCATTGGCATCTTACTTCTGGTAAGGTGTCAGCCATCACTGAAAATCTTTGTCTTTGAAAAATAAATGACTGAACATAAAGGAGACCTGGCTGGAGATACAGAAAACGGGAAAGAGAAAAAAAAAATAAACTCAAGGCTGGGCATGACTCTGGTTTTCAACTCTAGGAAGCAGCAAATATAAAATCCATGAGAGATTTTACATGGCTTTCATTCTCTGAAACATTATAGTAACTCTAGACCAGTGATTTCTCTACAACTTAGATTCCCAGCTTTGGAACAGGAATRCCAGCACTTGTCCAGGAATGCTCTAGAGATACTATCCTCATTCTTCAGTCATTGTTTTATTCAGTGAGTGGTTCCACTTTTAGTGTCTATGCACAAAACCCATTWAAAA
Source organism: Alauda arvensis (assembly GCA_902810485.1). Classification (NCBI taxonomy): domain Eukaryota; kingdom Metazoa; phylum Chordata; class Aves; order Passeriformes; family Alaudidae; genus Alauda; species Alauda arvensis. The sequence continues at coordinate 11,110 of CADDXX010001327.1, forward strand.
ATGCCTGCTTTTGTGGGTTCTTTAGAGCTTGCTTGTGRCTGAAACTGAAAGGGATTAAGACATTTGTGGCCTTGCTTGGTATATCTAATGAACCCAGCTCTGAGAGAACTGTCATTTAGTGGGTAATGTTGCTTATTTCATGGCACAGATCTCTCTTCCTTAGGTGCTTCCTTATTTTGTATCTTAAGAAAATATGCCAAGAACTTTGGACATGTTGCAGGTGGTCCCTCTCTTCTAGGGCTGGCTCTGCCCAGAGGCGACCCTGCCACGATCTGTGGGTCAAGGCACACACAGACCCCGGTGGGTGCAAGAGTGGTAGAAACTTCCCTGCTGTYGTTGAAGGAAAGAGGCTGACTCCTTTGGGGGTCTGAGTTCTCAGGGTTTATTGAGCTTGGCAAATTACCCTGAGAGGGGACTGCCCAAAGGAGCCCCTCTCTGGGGTGTGCAACACCTTTTAACAGGGAGAGGGACAGTAACAACAAACCAATCAGGAGGGATCAGGGTGTGGTTACAGTCTGGATAGACATTAACTGGGAGCTATGGGGAGAACTCGAGGGAGGGACAAACATTAAACATCAAATCACCAAGGGGAACCAGCAGAACTTTCCAGAAACAGGGGAGAGGTTTAGGGAGACAGACAGGTGCCCAGGGAGGGCACAAGGGAGATGGACAGGAGCTCAGAGAACTTTCTGGAACAAGGGGAGAGGCTCAGGGGAGACGGGCAGGTGCCCAGGGAGGGGTGAATCAGGGAGGCAGACCAGGCAGAACCAATGGCAAACAGCAAAAGGGGGTAGCTTGGAACAAACCAATACAATCAGGAAATAATAAACCCCAACAACATATTTTTGAGGATTCCCAGTAAAACTTTGTGTTTCTGTCATTGCCTCGTCACAGTAGAATCTATCCCTATGTCATGCACTGATTACCTTTTTAATTCACATCAAAGAGATATTATTCTGGTTTTTTTTCTGACTGGGTGAAAGCCACTTGGAATTTACCAGAAGTCAAAGCTGATGTTCTGAAGTAAAGAGGAACTAAAAGAGATGGAACATTCAGTTCAATCAATGCAAGACAAAATTCAATAATAAAAATGTCATTGGTAGGAGTGTCCATTTATTATATTTAATCTTTTATTTGTTTGTTTTATTTTAACATTGTCAAGAATTCTCATATCTGCATATCCTGAGAATGAAGAAACAAACAAACAAAAAAAAAGTTAACTTCTCTGGCCTATTATTCAGGATGGATATAATGTTGCTTTGTCCCTTTTAAACATTTTACAATCTCAAATTATTAATCCCATTCCTTTACATGGATCTGTTTTCATATCATTTTGATTACTCTTCTCTAAAACCTGATAGTAAGAATGACAGACACAGACCACTGTTTTGAAATTATAAAAATATTTATTAACTGCTGCAGGAATAAAATTAATAAAAATATGGGAATTTTCTATAGAGAAATTTTTTAGACACTTTGGCCTTTTCAGAATTATTTGACACTATTTGCTACTTGACTTTATCAAATATTTCACAGAGGTATGTTTTGGTTTGTTTTTGCTTTTTATCTGAAAGGAAAGAATACTCTTCTGGATATTTCTCCTGTTGTCTATAAAAACATAACAGTTTCAATTTTGCTTTGAAGACTGTATGGATTGTCCTGGTAGTGAGGTCAATTTCAGTTTTCTGAGATCCCTGGAAACATGAAGAACATGTCTTTTAAAGACAGTTAATATATCTGCTTCCATGCAGTCTAACAGCTTATTCACATTAAATTACATACTTTTGTCAGTATCACTGTCACTTCATTGTCAGACACCTTCAATATGAGACTATTTATTCTCTTCTCTCCTTACTTCAGTTCCTGACAGCTTCATTCTTAATACCTGAAAATATGAAGTAGGGAGGTACTTTCCCAATGAATGGTCTGGTTAGATGGGTACAAAGAAATTATCAGGCTTCAGCTTGACAATGTCCTTATCTTGATGTAAAAGCACATTCCAATCTCTGCTGTTGAACCAACAAAGCAAATAATTCTTTTGTGGTTTTCTGCCTCCAGTGCTTGAGATTTGCTTTTGCTTTTTGAAGCACTGGTCTGAAACTCGTGATCAGATCCTCCCACAAAGCCCCTCTTCTATAGTGTGAATGAGCCCTGTTTGGGTGCTGTGCGGTCTGCAAGAATTTTGACCCTACTTGCCCCTAAATATTTGAATCCCTATTGAAATTAGAATCTGACATATTACTTATGGATGATATAATAAAATGAACAGCCTCTCAGTTCTATGGGCAAATAATACTCTCTCCCAGTCTCAATCTAAATCAAACTGCAGAGTCACTAATAAAAGTAAGTCATGACTCACAAAGTTAAGTTCTTTTGCATTAATCTTAAACTCTTTAGGAGTTATTGGAGTCTCACATCATTAAAACTAATGTCAGTGGTATAGTCTGCAGTAACTATTAAATTTACAGCTGGAAGATAAGACTCATATAAAAGAAACATTACTTTACAACCATACTAAAAATGAAAATATGTAGATACTGTTTACATTACACAGATGAGGCAGGTTTACAGGGAAACCCTTCATGATGTAGGAAATCTATTAGGTAAATAGTCACTGCTCTTTTTTTCGACATTATTTTGTCAAATAATTCTGGAAGAGGCCTAGTTAYATAAAAATATCTTTTGTACAGACCTCTGATGTTTTTGCTGATTTTATTAGCACTTCTTGCAGCAGTTAATAAATAYTGCATACTCTCATTTAATAGTGTAYAGCATATTTAACTAAGTTCTACTAGAGCAACCCAAATAAAACGGAGCCAAATTACAGCAAGTGTAAAATCTGTCCAAGGTCCATCAACAAAGTATAGGTAACAAGGCATTATCCATTAATTTACTGCGGCTTAAGGACTTAAGTACCAGTGTGAGGAAGACAAAAAATCCATCCAGGAACATCTGGAGGTTACCATCTGAAAGACACTGTAAGAAAGGCTGCCTGAGAACCTTTCCTACCTGTTAGATATAGRGCATGCTTAATTCTTCTCTCAGTAACTGAAGAGGCATTTTTACTGGGGAATAAAAAAATATTTTCTTAGAAAGTTAGAGGCAGAAARGATTTTACTCTGGTTCTTGACAAGTATCCCACCTCACTTAGGGTGTATGTGCTCCATGKGAGCTGACTGGAAGCAACTGCTCCAAGGGTTTTGCACCTACCTCTTTTAGTCCTCATAACTCAGGAAAGGCCTAAGAGGGGTTGGTGACAAGAAGCATCTTCTTTTTACACGAATTGCAATGTCTCAACTGTCAGTGAGCAGAGGCTGGACTGTTAAACTTAWAAATTAGAGGTAAACTTTTKTGCCTTTCAGTCACTGTCCCAGGARTCTGAGGCTGGATTTCATCTCCTCTTTCACCAAACATTTTGGAGTTTTTTTGCATTCTAGTGAAATATTTGTGAAAACACACTATTAGTTTAAATTTATATTGGTCAGAAATTAATCTGAATTTGTGAGGTTTAGTGATGATTTTTCAGATTACTAGCATAGTRCATATACCATATATGAAAAAAGTATAATCAAAACCACTTGGGGGGTTTTTATGGAAAATTCTTAATATTTTCTAGTAAAATTTTTCAGCTAACATTCAATTGCTTATCATTCAATTTTGAGACTCAAAATGTTTAAATGCACGCAAAATTTCATTAAAAATTCTGGATATGATCKATGTCTAAGAAAAAAATCAACYAAACAAATGCAACCTGAATAGTAGTGTTTATTTTAGATTAAACAAATATTTTGTTTAATTTAAACCATTTTAGTTAGAAAAAAGTAAAATAAATYTCAATCAACTGAATAAAAAGTAGAATTGGGTTTAAGGGGACTTTGAGGTAGAAAAATGTTTTAAGGTAGAATGGGAAAACCATTTAAGCTAAAATGGAAAAAGCTTTCATTCACATAGGATGAATGTTAGTTAATGAGGCTTTTAAATTTTGCTCTAGAAG
>CADDXX010001327.1:15414-48008 GCA_902810485.1 Alauda arvensis
ATGGGTACCACTGAAAAGATTCTGGCACCGTCCTCTTGGCACCCACCTCYGAGATACTTATATGCATTAATGAGATCCCTCAGTCTCCTCCAGACYAAACAGGCCCAGCTCTCTCAACCTCCCCCTCCCAGGGGAGATTCTCCAGTCTCTTAACCATCTTAATTATCTTTGTGCCCTTCATTGGATCCTCTCCTTGTCTCTTTTGTCCTGAGGAGCCCAGAACTGGACACAGCACTCCAAGTGTGGCCTCACCAGGGATGGTTAGAGGGAGAGGTCACCTCCCCTGACCTGCTGGCCACACTCTTCCCCAGGACAGTGTTGGCCCTCCAGGCCACATGGGCACACTGCCAGCTAATTGTATACTCCAGACTTGACAAAACATTTATTTTACATCCATATGTTCAGTCTAGGGAACATTCTCTTAAGAGATATGATTCMATTTAGCTATACAATAGAGACCAATTATTTTTTTACAAATCTGATTACACTAATCAAGTGCAGAAACAAGTAAAAAAACTCCTTTAAAGAAGACTTTACATTATATAAACATTAGAATGACCAGAAAATCTACCAAATTAAAATAATTCCTTTTCTTTCTATAGCTTTGCTATTGCAGAAAAAAATGATAGTCTACTAAATTGGTAATAATTTATTGAAAATTGCTGCCYAAAGCCGTGTGTCATCAGTGAATTCATTAGAGGAAAACTAAAATAATTCTTGCTTTTAACTTTCTTGTTTTGAAGACAAATCATCTCTATTAATCTTTCAATTTTGAGATTTTTTTACTTGCTTACTTTTACTGGAAAGCTGCCATTAATTTAATTGCTATTTAAAAATAATCAGGAGACGCAAACTTATTTCAGTTTGTTGAACTCCTTATGCATATTTGATTATTTTATTTTAAGTGTCTATGTGTTGTGCAAGGACCAGTGTAACCAYATTTACTTCACATCACATAGCACTGGGCATACTCACATTTTCTGATACGAAGCTCACTATGAAAGTTATGAGTCTTAAGCTTCTGAAGAGTGTCAGTATTATCTTAAGTTACTCTGGAAAGATGCATTTTCAGGTGAAATGGAGTTAAGTTTATTTAAAAATATGGTGGAATACMTGGTAGGTCATAGACTAAATTTTAATAGTTGTTATTGTCAGTAGATATGGACTCAAGCATGCAATTGTTCTGTCTATAAATATGTCATATCTACCACTTTCCCAAGTTTAAAAGCCAAATGTCTCTACCAATTAAAGTTTCAAAATGATGGTTAAGTTCTCTTGGTTAGTTATAGATGTAAACATTGARATCTGTCAGAAAAATATATAATTTCAGCATAGTTATCTGGGTTTTTATTACTTTTACTTTTGTTAAGGCTATGATCAAGGTGAGAGTACTAGACAGTACAGTCCAATACTATATTTGGCTTTCAAAGTCCTGTCAGTTTAAAAAAATCCTAATTGTTTCAYATTCCCTGTCTCCTAGATCATATAACAAATTTTATTTGGCTCAGTAGGGGGTATTTGTCCTAAAATGGAATAAAACTCAAAATGATTTTGTAATAAGTGAGTTAAATATTTCATTAGATATTTTTAATGGATGTATAAAGCTTTTATAAGATTAGCTAGACCTATGTATATATTAAATCATATACACATGCTTAAGTTAACTAGAAACAGCAAGTATCCCAAATTTGTCACTATGAAATTAGTTAAGGAAGATATTTTGCTTTCCTTKTGGATAGAAATAAAGAATTCAGGGACCTTTAAAAGACAACAGTTTTGGGGGTTCTTTTTATTTCAAAAGTAGATTTTTTGGCTTCTTAAAAATTAAGAGAGAAGGGAACAAGTTATTAAAAACATTAATTTTCTCAACCTATTAATTCATGGAAAGATGTAATAGGAAAAAGCAAACTTTAAGGARCTAAAGGACACAGAAAAATGCAAGCCATGCAGCAMTGCATTTTCCTGAGCTGAGAGGAAACAAGAAAGAACAGAGTACATGGAGCAATGACAGTGTTTGGTACTAGTTGACAATGACATGCAGAGCATCCTAAGCAATAGTGTTTATCTCACAGAACATCTGAATTATTCATAGATTCCAACAGTAGAATAAATTTATTGTCTCCTATAAGAGATATAAGAGGTTGATAAACTGCTTTTCTGACCTTGAAGAACTTTGTTGGCACATTAGGGGACTTTGATACATAGCAAGGTGCAGACACTCACTATGATTTGTTAGGTGCATTCTGCTGGGACTGCACTATCAAGTGAATTGAAAACAAAACGCCTCTCTCAGGAAAGCAGTGTGAAAAAAAGTGCCAGTGGATTCTCTCCCACTGTCTCTGTGGTACAGATGACCAAAAAATGAACAATGGGAGGATTTTTAAAGTTTGGTTTTTAACTACTAACCTGTGGAGAAGGGAAGACGGAATATCTTCTYACCTTTTGTTTTCTGCAGTCTATATACCTTCTGCTCTGGTACAAATGATTATGACCCATCTCACTTTGCCCACAATTTTTTGTTCTGTAGAGCACGCTGGGATTCCAATGTATGGCAGCAAGGCCTCAGAGATTTCAGAACTAAGATCCTACTGGTATGGAATGAAGGACATGCTTCCCTGCTGTACAAATACCCTTCAAATATGGAGAATGGGGAAAAAGTTGATTGAGRAAAAAAATGTTGCACAACTGAGACTTCTTTCAATGTATAAGGAGAAAGAGTGGCATTAATTTCTGACAACAGATATTTCAGAGCATTTATCTTAATATTCTCTCTTCCATCTCTATGTCTTTAGTCCACTAGCTTCGTATCAGGATCCTTTCATCCTCCCCTGTTTGGACAGGCAAACATACCTTACAGAAGTGGTTAAATTACCTGTTTTTCTCAACCTCAGGGACTCACTGCAGAGGCAGAGGCATCAGCACACAGGGCCTCYAGAGATCAGCAGTTTGCCTCACAAAACTGCCATCTGTAACTCTGAATAATTAAATATAACTGATAATCAATCAGGAGCATATGGTTAGCATAACAGAAATTGAACTGTCGCTGAAGTCAGGGAAAAAGCTGCTTCACTGAGGATTAAGAAGATTGGATTTTGGTTACCTGCACACTATATTGCATGTGAATAAAAAGAGGATTTTAGTTTCCAGTAWAAGTAGTCTATTAATCCTAATAAATGCAATGCTTTTCCTACAGAAACATTTAACATGAGTTTAGTGCTTTTACCTCATTCTAATACTCCTGTCATAAAATAGCACAAAAATAATGTRCCGTCTTAAAATAAAACCACAGGGCTGTCTTGTATAAGCTATTGAGAAAGATTTATTGTTTTCAGCTYAGAAACAGCAAGAAAAACATAAGAAGGTTAAGTGCTGAACTGTGATCACCTAACTCAAGCAAATGAAAGCAAAGCAGTAAAACAATCCTGCTTCTGTAGCTTGTGAGAAACCAGTTGGATAAACCTGTGCAAAACAGTGATGCTTCCTTTARGACAACATATTTTAAATAAGCAACCGTCCCTTCCTTTGCAAGGAATTCTTGTAGTTCTAGCAGCCACTGGCAATTGCTGGGACACCTCCACCTTATTGCTGCTAACYCAGAAAGGTGCAGTTTTGTCCATGTTGTACTTCCACCTTCCTGCTTTTGCTAGGATGTGCCTACTTGGATTGAAAGAAATTACTCATCTTCAAGACCACCACTGTCACTACCTATGGGAGTCCATACTCAAAATCACTTCATTGTTCTAAAAGATGGGAAGAGTACATGGCTGGAAAATTGCCCTACAGAAAACTAACAGGGACCAATATGTTATTTATGGGTGTAAATACACCCTCCCCTCTCCACCCCCCCCACCCTCACCCCCACACTCTATAGGATGGGGGATTATTCAGTTTGGGTAGTTTGTGTTCACAGGCAGAGTCCTGGTAAATACAGCATGCCTGAGCCTTCAGCCACTGGAAATGCCAAAGGACATTATGTATGCCTCTGATGATGAATAATCAGCAAGGGATTGACAGTAAGCATAGGTAATTTTGATTGAATAGACTCTCTGAGTTCATATGGACAATTCAGAAGCCTATTATACTTGTTTAATGAACATGAGTAGAGTAATAGAGATCATTCATTAATTCACTACATTAATTGAAGCTGGTATTGTTACCTTTCGTCTTTGTTTAATTCTGCCATTATCTGACCCAGCTTTATATTGTTGATGTTTTTAATACCATGTGAACTGTTTCATGTTGACTTTTTGAAGTATTATAAAAAATTCAATGCAATTTTATTAAGAACAGGACTGAAGTGGGATAAACAGTAACTCCATCTCTAGTGCTATCTATATTTTAATTTTCAGTGTAAAATGTTCTGCTTGACCTTTTAGAAAGCTCTATTACATTAAATTAGGATGCTCTATTTCAAACAGTCAATGTTCATACTGACACTTCTAATAAACCTTGGAAAAGGAAAATATTTATAATTTAAGCTTGTCTACCATCAGATTCGCATTGCAATTGCAGACATTAAATGTAAAACAATATATATATTTCAAGTAAAAGCAAGAAAAATACCTTGTATAACTTTGAAGATTTTAATCAGGTAAAATGAGTGGGAGTTTTGAGCCATTCAAATCTTTTTTAAGTTTCTTTCTTTGACAGTTTTGGTTCCAAACCTGCATTTTGGTGGCTACCAGAATAGTATGTGAATTTGCTCATTTATTCATTTTTGGATAGTCCCAAGCCCTGTCTCTGCTCTAGCTGAAAAGACTGATGGCATGTTAACACTTCTGAGGTTATTTGTTCTTAAGTACATCTTCTAGGTTATATGTCATAATGACAAGCAGCCAGCATTGTAGGTGCCAGAAACATTACAGCCGTGTAGCAGGGTTACAGTTCATAGACTAAATCAGCTCAGAAGATGTATGGGTGGTCCAATGATTGCTGAGTGCTCAGTCCAGGAGTTTAAAAGAAAGAATCAATGAGCCGCAACTGTGTAAAATAGGGGTCAAATATGTACAGCTGAGGCTCCACATATATCAGATAGGGCTATGCTTTATCTTCTGGTGTGTAACATTTGTTACTGAAATGGGGCTCAGAAACACTCTATTAAAAGTAGATTGGTATTAATTAATTAAGATTACTGTCTCCCCTAGAAGACAGGAGGATAGCAATATAGTTCTGATCCACCTTCAGCATATTGCTATCTATCTCAAAATCTAAGTACCAATTCATAATTATGAAGCAGATATTCGATCAAAACTCTCTCCTTCATTGACTGCCCTTTGGTTTTGTATCAGTGGTTTTCTTGCCAGCACAATCTGCTCCACCAGTCATGGCTTCCTTGCTTCTTTATCTGCATGACTCTGTTCCAGTAGACAGTTGAATCTATTCCAGGTCTTTATAACTATTTCTGGATTGATAAATAATATTCTTTCTSTGGTGCTGATTCAGTTTCTTTGATGTGAAAAGAAGGCTTGTACTGAGTTAGCAAAACAAACACAAAAATTCTTGCAGACGTGTGAGAATTTYGAGACCCTCATCAAGCTCAGCAAATCCAGCTTACCTCCAATACACAAAACAAGTTTGGAGAAAAAAAAATGTCGGTTAAAACATTAAAATCCCTAACTTTCACAGTCTGAAAGCTCCTGTCTTTATTGGTACAAGTCTATAAGGATTCTTATGGTGACTCCCTGTGGGTTTCCATCCTTCACTTCTGGAGCAACCTAAACTGCCTCAGAGAATTTAACATTGAGTTGCTGTTTTTTCTATCCTAGACTGGGGATGCTTTCAGAGAGGAATTTGATCGTAGATCTGCTTTCCAAACAGAGAAACCATAGCTGGTATCATTAATATGCTTTTGAGGCAGAATATAGATTTCCTCTGCAATGGGTCTCCTGGGCATGTGGTGGTGAGGATGCTTTGAGGATGCACAACTGCGACAATGAAATTGAGGTTTCTGAACCAGTGTTTGGGAAATTGAGATAAGAAGAACTTTAACCTAAGAAATGGAGAGAAAGGAGTGAAATGGTAGTGCACTAGCTACTTTGAGTTTTAGCAAGAAAARAAAACATAAATAAATGTGAATCTAGAAGTAAATATAAGCAATACTATTGAGGAAAGGAAAAAGCAGCTGGGAGGTACTGATATTAATAAGAACAATAGTAAATATAGAAAGAATAATTTTGAAAGTTTTATTTTATATTTAGTCTTCTAAGAGAATTGGATATGGCCATCAATGCTGCTGTAGYCAGTTCAAAATTAGGAAGGTAGAATATATAAAAAAGAGGATRGCCCTAAACACTTCCAGGGATAAGGCATTCACAGCTTCTYTGGGCAATGTAATTTCATGAAAATAATTTCTTTGTTACGTGATCACTATAAGAGGGACTAGATGCCCAAGACTTCTAACCCTATATTTTTAATGTTTAGTTGRAAGAGAGATAGCTTACTTGGCATATTAAAGAAAACTAAATTCAATTATCTTTTGTTTCATTTATAAGCAAGCTCTATAATTAGTCAAAAACATAGTTTTTGACTACTTTGTTGAAGCKTCATCTTTTTAATCAACTTTTATTTCATTAAATGCAATTAAAGAACCTGTCAACAACTGGATCTCAAAACATTCAGTAYTTCTTTTCCTTTCCTTTATAATGGGTGACAAACTTATGTAGGTGGAATAGTTTTTGTTCTGTTTTGTTGTGTTTGTAGAAAAAACCCAATAAATTCAATGTACTGCAACATGAAACTATACAAGCAGGAGTACTAGGATGTGGGCTTATCCAACCCCTAAAAATTGAAAAATGAAAAATAAAAATTCCCTGGTTATTAAGGATAACAGCTGCTATGTAAGTTTTCRGCAGACTATTTTGAGTGTCCACCTTGCTTTCACTACCAGTACTAGTTCTGTACTCAGTGTTTAAAAGCTTTATTATTATTTACAGCATCAGAATGTGTGGCAGTAAATCTATCTTTTCACCTACATTAAATCTATCTGTTTTAGGATTAGGTGGGAGGCCAGCTGATGGAGGATACAGAGAAGACACAGTTACTGAATGCCCTTTTTGCTTCAATCTTTACTGCTAAGATCAGTCTTCAGCACTTCCAGGCCCTGGAGGCAAGAGAAAGTCTGGAGAAAGGAATATTTTCCCTTGGTCAGGGAAAATCAGGTTAGAAAACATTTAGGCAAACTTGACATGAACAAAGCCATGGGCCCCAATGAGATTTACCCATGAGTGCTGAGGGAACTGATGCCTTAAGTTTTAGCTTTTATGTTTTTCAAATTCTGTGCTGCCTCGGGGTGTAGTTCTGAACCTCATATTAAGTGCTAGTGAGTTCTTTTCATAGAGTAGGGAGAGAAAACAAATSTTTTTCCTGCTGAAGACCAAGGACACCAAGTCAGGCCCAAAAGCATAAACAATGGTGGACTGAAGAAAGATGAGACCTCACAGCTTGAAGTTGTAATTGGACAGTTAAACCCCAATATGCATATTGACCAAAACTTATAAAAGTGTAAGACCTTGTGACCAGTCATTCATTTTGTGACCAYTTTTAGTCCACCTTGGGTGTAGCYCTGGTCAGGCTCTTGTCCTGCCCAARGTGTATCCTAGAGCCTTTCAATAYATAKCTACTTTGGCTCTGTCCAGTCTCTTTTTCAGGTCAGCCTTACCAAAGCATCAGAGCTGGCAAATGTTATTACTAAGGCAATCTCCAACATCATTGAAACGTCATGGAGAACAGGAGAAGTGTGCATGGAGGAAAGCCAGTGTCATTCCAGTCTTCAAAAAGGACAGCATGGAAGAYGCAGAAAACAACCAGCCAGTCAGTCTCACCTCCAACTCTTGAAAGGTGGTCCAGCAGCTCATTCTGGATATCATCTCTAAGCATAGGGAACAAAAGGATGYTATCAGGAGAAGTCAATGTGGATTAATCAAAGGCAAAACCATGCTTGACCAGTCTGACRGCTTTGTACAATGGCATGACTCACCAGGTAGATGAGGGAAGAACAGTGGATGTTTCCCTTGGCTTCAATAAAGTTTTTGACACTCCCTCTCATAACATCTCATAGGAAATCTTGGGAAGTGTGGGTTGGATGAGYCRTMAGTAGCATGGATTGAGAACTGGCTCAATGGCAGAGCTCAGAGKGCTGTGATCCACAGCACAGGRTATAGTTGTAGGTCTGTAGCCAGCAGTGTCCCCAGGGATGAGAATTGGATCCAGTCTTKTTGAACTTATCTGTCATTGACCTTGATGAAGGGACAGAGTGCTCCCTCAGCAAGTTTGCTGATGATAGAAAGCTGGAAGAGTGACYCAAAGTCTGTGCTCCTGTTCAGGGAGACCTGGACAGGTTGGATGGAGAGCTAGGCAGAAAGAAACCTAATCCAGTTCAACAAAGGGGTCCTGTACCTGGGGAGGACTAACCCTAGGCTGGAAAGCAGGGGGAGAAGGAACTGGAGATTCTGGTGGACAAGTAAACCATGAGCCTGCAGTGCCCTTGTGGCCAAGGAGGCCAGTGGTGTCCTGGGGTACGTTGGGAAGAGCACTGACAGCAGGTCGAGGAAGGTGATCCTGCCCCTCTAATCAGCCCTGGTGAAGCCRCACCTGGAGTGCTGTGTCCAGCTCTGGGTTCCTCAGTACAAGAAAGACARTGAACTATTAGAGWGGGTCCATTGGAGGGTTATGAAGAWGATGAGGCTTTGGAGCATCTTTTTCTTGTGAGGGAAGGTAGAGGGAGCTGGGGCTGTTTAACCTGGGGAAAAGAAGTCTCAGAGAGGGCCTCATCACTGTATGCAAATATTCAAAAGCAGGTGTCAAGGGGATGAGGCCAGATTCTTTTCAACGGTTCCCAGTGACAGAATAAGGGGCAATGGTTACAATAAGAAACATWAAAAAGTCCATCTAAACATGAGGAAAATCTTTACTGTGAGAGTGACTGGAGAGCATTGGAACAGGCTGCTCAAAGGGGCTGTAGAGTCTCATTCCCTAGAGATGTTCAAAACTCACTAAGGCATGATCCTGCTCTAGGTGAATCTACTTTTCCAGGGGGTTGGGCTAGATAATCTCCAGAGTTCCCTTCCAAACCCAACAATTGTGTGATTGTGACTTCAGTCCACTAGGACTGGAATATAATTTTGAAATATTGCTATAGATTGAATGGACCTTGAGGCTCAAGAAAAGAAGTGYATAGATAATAACTCTTCCATTAGACTCTTTTATCACTCATTTTTTTACTTTAGCTACTAAGGACATTTTATTTATATGTAGCTTTCAGCACGACATGGAAAACCAATATGAATTTTAACACAGGGAAAACAGTGTTTCAGATACAAAAATAAAATATAAAAGAAAGCTTTTTATTAAGCCATAAAAGACAGTCAAACAGGTCACTAAATGTCAACATTGTTACACTATTTCAATGTGATTATGCCTTCTTCCAAGAAGAAAGTATTCTAAATGATCAGGTGATCAAGCATTCAACCATGAAAAAAATGTTTTTCCTTTGCCCGGTATATCTCAAAAATGCAGTCTTCTGCACGAGATCTTCACAAGAAATGTTTTAATTAGTGAGAGATGAATCTTAAATGTTTAGTGAGACTTTTARTACTGTTGCTATTTGACAAATTGATACTCAGATAGAGCTGGTTTGATTGATCACACATAGCTAATTGTTGAACAGTTAACCCTGAGGCTGTGCTAATAATTTAGCTTCCCTCTGTAGCACATCAAGATAGAAAGATGTTCCTTCCAGAGAAAAGTTTATTTTCACTAATATGTATTCTAAATACATATTTTTTGATAAAAAGCTTCTGGAAATACTTTCCTCTTTCTCTCTTTCAGTAGAATAGAAGAAGCACAGATCTAAATTACTCAATTCAGATTACATGCCTGACAAGATGTCAGGCTGTCAGTAGGTGGAACTCTCCCAGGAAAACCAAATCCAAGGTTTGTAAGTTATTTAATTCCAAGTAAAATCAATAGATTACAATAAAATGAAATAACCTATGGTAGTTTCTTAACAAAGTCCTGCCTAGAACAGCAGTGAAGATAMAAGGCTGTTTAGGGATGTGAAAATTGACTTCTTCAGGCCAGAACTGGCAATCTAATGGCCACAGCATTTGCTCTCTGGGCTTTGTAATAGAAATCATGTAATAGAAATCAAGACCTATATAGGGAAAACCAAAATCAGTGCATAGCTTTTTTTTTTCCACCGAGCTGGGAAAGAGGTCTTTTGTAAGAATGTCAAAATCTAAACMTTTCTCCATAAGATCATCTGAATTCATCATGGCATTTGAGGGTTTGTTTTGAAGTGTACACAAAGGTCATTGTTTCTGACTGAGTATGGACCACAGTGAGCTCCATTTGAATTAACCCTAATAATGGATTATATTTGTATCTAAGATAATAAAAGCAATGCACAAAGAGGTACTTAAAAGAAAATTTGCTTAGGGAAATRTTAGATATTTTCTKACAGCAAATAACCAAATTTACTTGATTAAACAGGAGAAACAAATACTTCTATTTTCTTTCACTTGTTACAGAGAATCCACCATTTCTGCCTTTAGCTGTAGCAGTCATGTTGCTGTAAGCTGTTAGTTTCTAACAGTTATTCAGTCCAGTTCCCAGCTGAAGCAATTATTTCAGCATGGGAGCAAGATTGAACCCAGCTGTTTAAATTCCTTCAATTTTCACTTGGTCTTAATGCTCACAAATTTCTACTGTTTCAATATAGAAGCACAMAATTTATTAAAATATTTTTGAGCTGGATCTTTGATAAGGACCTTGGAATTTGGCTCAAGGATATTCAAGCCTAATGTTAGGCATTCAGCCCCACGGGCCAGAAGTTAAACACAGGAGTCAAACTAATTTTAATGGAATCTAACAAAACTTTTCAGATCCCAACCAAAAATRCTAATTTAAAGGTCTGCTGTTTTCATAACTCTCAGACACAATGATCTTGTTCTGCTTTCTCAAAGACACTGAAAATTAAATTGCTTTTGCTCAGTGTAAGTATTGGATCACATTTTATGCTTAGCAGAAGCTAGAACTTGATCACAAGAGCTCATTTAATATAAAAGACACAAGAAAAAAGCATGAGCTCCTATACTCTAAAATGCTTTATAACACACTCCAATTTAAAAAATTAGGTTTTATGGAACAAAGAAATGTCTTCATGCAAGGGAGTAGGAGTGATCAAAAATCACTCGACTCTGCATTTCTTCTTACAGTGGCCCTAAAAATCRTGCTTTTTGGTTATGCATACTAAAGGTGGGAAATCATATTTCTGACTGATAAGAATGTAGAGGACTTGAAATTATTTCCACACTCAGAAAGAGGKATTCAGAGCAAAGAGACTAAGCACTAGCAAGGTGTGAGGGGTGTGATGGAGGGAAGGACAGTTGCTGTGGTTCTGTCAGAGTCCCAGTGGTTTGGGCTTTTCAGCAGGCCCAGGCACCTTATTCTTGACAGAAGGATATCACCAGCAAGTTCACATAAATCCAGTCTGCACTCCAGGGCACACCTACTTTGTGARCTGCATTTTGCAGAAAATAGCAAATATGAACAGTCCTGTGCAGCATCAATTCCTTTGATTCCCTCAATTTCCTCTGCTGTAATTGCTGCATTTACAACTGTACTGTTCTGTATAGCAGTAAACATAAATGCTTGCATGCAGGCTTGTAGAAACAACAACAGTGGTAGTACCAGACAGGCATTCAGAAAAAAATACACAACAAAGTGAGAGGCAATAAGCTAGTCTGAAGACATGGAATTAGGGAATCACTATCATAGKGTCCCAAGAGGAACTCACAGAGGTGTTCCTGCTACTCATTTTCTGAAGTAGAAGGAACAAGTCATTTCTAATCCCTCTATTGACTGCCATCTAGGGGCCCTAAGAATTTTATAGTGCATATCTTTTTTGCCATCAGCTGTATTACTTCGTGTGTAGGGAATATARACAGGAAATTTTCCTTTTCTGTCACGTTAGTGGTCATTGATCCAGCAGATGTCCGAGGCAGAAGCCTTGTAATTGTAAAGGTTACCCTAGATAATAAATTTAAAAATAGAAGCTGGAACACTTATTTAGAATTTTCTCTTACTTTGCAACCGTTGTACAAAATAAAACTATATAATAGATGTGATTATTATCACCCATGACTTTATGCAGTAAATTTCAACTACTGAGACATTAACAGTCAAAGAAAAGGATGGATTTCCCCGAGCTCTGAACACTCTCAGCTTCCTCTGAAATAGACACAATTTCTGGATAAYTTCTGCTTCAGAAAATAATTTCTTATATTTTGATGTTGTTTCCATTCACTAGCCTTTGAAACACTACAGCRCTCACTCATCAGAAAAAAGAGGCTTGGTTGTCATTAATGACACCAAAATTTTTTTGAAAAGATTCTGGACTCTTTTGGAAAACAAGGAGTATTGCCATTTACTTTCTGAAGATTATTGTGTACAAACTATCCCAGCTCACTGAGCAACTCCAGGAACAACTTCCCTAGTCATTAAAGAGACAATGCTATTCAGCTTTAGTCAAAGCCAGAGGAATTATTTCATTTTTTGTCTCCAGTGTGATATTTATACAGGTCCACTCACATACCTGGGTATGCTGAACAGTTTCCTTTCTCTTAGGAAAAGGTCTGCATTTCTGTCATGAATTATAAACTTCAAGTYATCAACAAAGTAAGGAAGCTGCATTTTAACAGAGTAGCCTTTTATGTGCATTCRGAGTCTGTGTTTGACAGTGTACAATTATTTTTAGATAAATACTATATCCTTACAATGCTAAAAGCCTTTTTATATCTAAATATCTGACCTAGGTTTTTTCCTGCTTTTCTTTTCTGTTTGTTTGTTTGTTTGTTTTTGGTTTGTTTTTTTTTTTAAGATGTTATACAGGATTTAGTTTTAATTGGTTGTTACACCGCAGTTCTACTGTGGCCACCCAGAGGTCTTTGTAAATAACATGTTACAACACAATGTTGCATTCATTTCCGTCAGTAAATGCAATTTTAACAGAGGTTGCTTATTTGTTTTGCTACATTTTGAGGGAAAATTAAGTGAGAAAAATGTGCAAAGAAAACGGTGAAGGCTTTGTAAAGATCTCATTAAAAACCAAGCCTCTTATTTTCTACCTACCTCTSTGACATAGAAGGCAATGTATTTTAGGCAAAAGACTTACCTTGACTTCAACTCCTTCCTTTCCTGACTAATTATTGCTCCCAAACATGGGGTCCAAATATGCAGGTAAAAATCAATCAAGACTTATACATGCCTCAAATATCACCAAGTTTATAAATAAATTCTGGGTGGAAAAAAATAGCTTTGTTTTTCTCTTATGGCTCTCTGCTTTGACCCAGACAGGGAACAATAGAAGGAGAAAAAATGGTATCTTCATAGTTCCTGGAATAAGTGCAGCCCAGAAGATACTGAACTTAATTCTATTACTTTCAATCTTTTACTTCAAAGCCTGAAAAACCAATGGAGTAATTCACATAGTAAAGGGAAAATTTACTGTGAATGAAAAYGACAAAATCTGGTGCTCAGAACTGAGTAGTTGTAAGTAAGGYTGTACAAGACATAATGCTCTGCTTGAAGCATTTCTTCAGTAAGCTTTTAATGTAGGTGCCAAGTGGTACAAAAAGTCTTCAGTCTGAGAACATGGAATAAGGATTGTGAAACTTTAAGTCACGTTACAGTACAAGGATTCTGCACTCAAAAGTGTGAACACAAGGACCAGAATAAAAAGAAAACAGTTGCATATTTTTAATAATTTCTGAGCAACTGCTGGCCTTTTTGCTGTCTCAGATTATTGTCTAAAGTAAGCTATTTTCCTAAAACAGTCACAATGTGGACAAAGAGAAATCTTTCTGTATGGTGTTAGAATGGAACGAAAAATGAGCATGTCCTAGYGGGGTTACAACTTCTTATGTTGATTGAAGTGAGACACGGAAGTATCCACCTACAGTTTTCTACACAGAAAATGAAAGTAATTATACTTTTAAACAATATCCTGCTTGACTTTTCAATACTGAAACTATTTTATATTATGTGTCTGTAATCTGAGTGAGTGAAACTGGCACAAAGAGTACACAAACACATAAACAATAAGTATAGTAATTTTATAAAGATATTCAGTATAAAATTTATTCAGGACACCACCAAATGAAATTAAAAAAATATTTGTCTACTTATGCTTCACTTTCAGGGCTAGAGGTACCTTAGGTGCGTAGGTAACTGTCAAAGCCATGGCTGTTCTGCCATAACAAATGTGTCTTTGACCAAAATCAAAATTCTTTTGACTTGCCTTATAAGCCCCTYTATGTGCATATGTGTAGGAGGGAAGAATTACTAGGCAACATAAACTTCATTCAGACTAGGTGAAAAGGTAGTGCTCATAGTCTGGTGAGTTGGGCAAGAAACAAATAGCCCTTCCCTTGAGGACCTGCTGACAAGTTACACTGTGTTTGCTTTTCTGCACCATTTCACTTAAATAAAACTTTAAGCAGGTGATTTAGTTCCTTAAGAGAGTCTCAGAGAGAAAGATTTTTCTGGCAGGTGGTCCTTGTTRCCAGCATGCTTGATTGGTACAGTAAACCTATTCACTTATATTTGTGGATAACTTTCCAGTTTCACCCTCCCTGGAGTACTGCTCTTTCAAACACCACTTCTACACCCTCTTATGTAGATGAAATTCAGGCTGGCTAGGACTCCTTTTGCATTCTTGTGTTTAATTTTAACGATACAGTAAATACGTGGATAGAATTCTACCCAATAAGGAAAGCAAATATTTCACTCTCAGCTGCCTTAAGTGTTCTTCAACATCAACAAAAGGCAGCAGATGGGCCTGTTTGCTTATTTGTTTTAAAGAGAGGGAGAAAGCAAAAGAGATTTTATATATTTTAGCCTGTGTTTTATGGGGCATTGGGGTGCAGATGTTCTGAGTAAGAACTGCCTCAGATTTCTCTACCACATAAACTGCTTGTTCTTATTAAAGACAATACTTCCACATGTGGATTTTTTTTCTTTTTAGTAGGCAATATTTMCAGATGATTCCTTGCACTGCTCCACAGCCAATGTTTCATATGTTTTGAGAAAAGTCTTGTCTGTGGATTGCTAATCCCTTAAAGCCTCTGATATACATTCTGTGTTTGCCAAAGCTGCTTGCTTTGGGTCAGTGCTCCCTCACCTATAATTACAATAAGAAAACCCAATCTCTTTGAGACACCAAGGTTTTATCTTTTATTTAGAAATAAAAGAATTAAAAGTCAAATATATGACTGAGTGTACTGGACTAAGTATACTACYCAAAGGCTGTCAAAGATTGGGCTCTACTCTTGACTCTGCTTCTTGTTTGCTGTGGTTCTGGTTTATATAGTAATATTAATATTCATGTCTCCAGAATAAAGAAATTATTTGGGATTTACTTTCAGCTAAACTGTAGAACTGCARTTCTGTTTGCTGACACAGCAGATGCTTGGAGAAAAAATAAAATGGTATTGCTCTGACAATGAAAATACCAGCTGGTATTTTATTTTGATCCTAGATGTATTTAAATATAGACTTTTTTTTTAATGTACTCTGCTTTCTTCATCAAGGTCATTATTGAAAGTCAAAGGCTAAACAAACAGTAAAGGCAAAATAGTCTKCCTAAACCTAAATGTGTATTTAACTCASRGCCAGATTYAAGGGRGTTTMAGGGAATTAGACATCTAAATTTAGTTGTTATTCATCTATTTCCTTGCACCATCCTTTTTGCACAGAATCTCCTTAACTATAATGTAACTTTTCTGTCTGAAATTAGGCATATCTCACTTGATATGCTTAGATATGATATACAAAGACCTGTGGGGAACTACAAATCAAAGCAAAATTCCCATGTGCTGAAGAGAGTAAATGCTCTCTCATCTCTTTCTCTATAAAATGTCATTCTCATATTCATTATCCATTCTTTTTCTTACTCACTCATGAAAGATGGGGAGTTTTCTGCAGCATCCAGGGGTAGTCAGGAGGCCTTGAGCCTAGAGATCAAAAATAAAAAGGAGGAATGGATAAAAATGAGGGCAGGGAGAGAAAAATCATGRTATCTGGATAAAAAATAAGTAATAAGACATTTATTTTATCTAAAATATATGTTTTCMCCTTTTTTATTGATCAAACAAGTTTTTGTGATGAAAATAAGGCTTCCTAGATTTTTGTTTTATTAAAAATATTCAGATAAGTTTCTGTGGTATGCATAATTTTGTAGCTAAATGAAGGATCTTCATTTGATATCAACTTCTACATTGCAAAGAATTTTTATACAAAATTTCTATCAGTAATGTATCATAGATACACTGTACCTTTCTGCACTTTCTGCTCCAAATTTTTCCCCTGTGGTGAAATATTAATTGCCACCATTGCAATTGATATCTCAGTGGGTGATTTGCCCAGTGTCAGACAGGAGGCTTGAGGSAGAGCCAGCAAGAGCAGGCATTTTCCCAGTCCCACATTTGGTAAGTTTATTTTCTTCCCTCTGAATTTATTAACTTAATTTCTTTGGCAATCCTCTTCTGGTACCTTTAAATTAACAATTGTAWCCTCAGAGATCTTTGCCCATACTCCCACAAAAACTTCATGATTTCTGTTTCCAGCAGACAAAAACCCTATTTCCTGCTCAGCCAAGACTTAAAGCAGAATCTTGCTTGTCATAAGATAGACAAGACATTTGAAGAACAGGCTGTTCTCCAGTTGTCAGTGAAAGATGTTTGTGTTTCTGCCTTTCCTCCATTTCTCTTTATTTAGACCTCATGTACGTACCCATCGAAGCAGAAGATGGAATAGTTATTTACCAGAAAATTGAAAGAAAGGCTTGATGTTACCATAGGAAAATAAGGTTCAATGATTCCACTTAGAGCAGAGCATCAGAGAGAAACAGCGGTCACCAAGGMAAAATCCCCAGCTCTGGTGAGATCTTCTATAAGCTGTGACACAGCAGTAATGGCTGTGTCAGTGGGGAGAGGGAGGAGGCCAGCACTTCTCGCAGTAACCTCCTCATGCATCACTGTCAAGCAGGCTGGAGAGAAAAAGAAGCAAATCCTCAGTGTAAAATTGTTTCTCAGCCTCAAGCAGTGGCAGCAGCAATGCAGTCTGCTGCTTGTGTAGGAAAGGTGTCAGCAAAGGGAACAAAGGTAACCCCATGGAAACAATCCTTGCTGAATCCTTTTAAACAATAGCTGGGCAATGTTCATAAAAAACCTGCRCAGCATTAACATGGAGGAGAAGTTATTAAATGATAGTGAAGGGGAGGTATGAGAGAGAGAGAAAGACAGTGCTTTGGAAAGGAAAATCTTCACCTGAATATTCCTGGCTGAYGGCAATGCACTGCTCAGCACATGCTGCAATGTGAGAAGTAGGCATCAGGTACCCATGTGTTGTTAGGGACCAGATCCCACTCCACACAGTRAATTAGAAACTGTAAGAAGCTGAACAGCCTAAAKAATAATAATATAATAATAAAAAAATCAGCASTTAGGGTACCATGAAAAATATTTGTGTTGGTTTTTGTTAGAACTGCCTGTTTGAAAAGCTCTGGGCCTCCCAAGCAAGGGGAAATGGGCAGTCAGTATCACACCTGGGCTTTCCATAAAGAATGTAGGGAATAGCAAGTCTCTGGAGGCTTCTGTCTTCTTTAGGCCTGATAACAGAGGCAACTCATGGTCGGAAACATGGGGGTTCAGTATCATAGGAAATGATAGAATGATACATCTTAAGCATACCTATTAAAAAAAATCTGTTTTCCCTAAATTATATAGGTTGTGTCTGCCTTGTAAATAACATTTTAAAAATGAGGGACTGACCTGAACCTGCTCCATCTCATTTTTTTCCAAAAATTCTGACTCTAAAACAAAAGGGCATGATTCAGTGTGGTATCCTCTTCACATTAAGTGGATGAACACCTTTGAAATAAACAAGGCAGACTTTTTAGTCCATCTCTGCATTTCCCTGCTAAGTATAAGGATCATTCACTCACAACACTGCAATTTTTAATTTAAGTTTATAGTTTATTGCTATTTATACTACTACAATTTTGATGTGTACAAATAAAGGCAAGCACATAATACATTGGCTTCAAACAGAATCACTAATGTTATGCAATTTTTACTGCCCTCTGTTTAATACTGGCATCCAATAAATAAGTATTGCTAATAATAAAAGTAGAACTGCAATTGAATAAATCTCATTCCCATTGAAATATAAATGATGTATTTATATGAAGACTATGCTGTCCTGTGGGATAAATTATTATRTRCAGTTGGCTGGAGAGTAGGAGTGCAARCTCCATGGGGGAAAAGTGTCAGGRTGACTGCAAATTTTAAAATAATAGAAATGTAAAATTTGGCCAGAATTCACTATKAAAATATTTGTTGTGCTGGTGTTTCTTTAAATAYTCTTTGCTTCCATACCTCACATCTACATGCCCAGCCCACTTGTTTAATCATGCTATTTTTGTTGCTTTTATTTCTTGTGGTTGRAGGAATSTRAGAGATAAGTTCATGAAAGCTCCTKCTTGCTCTTTCAACAAATGAGTATTGGTTCTAAAATAAAAGTATCACTATGTTCAATCACTTTTATAAGCAAGAGGCATCTATTCCAAATCATATACCACCTCCAGATTTAAAAAMCTGTGCTTATAAACTTAATTTCTTACATCAGTTCATAGGCCCTTATATGCTCTCACAACTAAATATGAGAGTCAGCTGACTGGGAAAAATCCWGTTATTGCATTTGTAGGACAGTTATGAATTTGTTTTGCTGGGTGTCTACTTCCTAAGAGTTATCATCCCTGTAGCACTTTAGATTTTGTCTGGGTTACTCATTYTGCCAAATAACTCTAACTGACATGAATGAGCTTTATATACCTTTATGTACACTTTATATACCTGAAATAATCGAGTTGTAACTACAATTCATATATTTGCAATCATACAGTATTATTATCAAGAACAGAAATTATCTTCCTGAAAAAGAAACCAAAGAGCAAAACTTTTCTTTTACTTTATAAGCCTGAAAAGAGAATAACCATGAATATAAACTGAATTTATAGTAATAATGAATTTAATAYAACACTTAGCATCCTTCTAAAAAAATATAATCATAATTCCCATAATAATTTAAGCTATTWTCTATCTAATTGCAGGTGAACTAAATGAAAGAAAACGTAGAAGTATATTTAAAATGAAATAATTTTACATGTTGTGAACTAAAATAATTCTGTTTTTATACTGAATATAAAGGGCAAAGCTTTTGGTTCCATTTTATTTTGTACATTTGAAGATTTGGAGAGTGAATAAGGTCTTATATGTTCATTTATATAGTCTTTATTGTATATTGTTAAAAGCAAAATAAAAATATGCTTAACAGGCACAGCTTGACTGTGAGTTAAAAATATTTCCCTTCAAAATATTAAGAATTGCCTAAGTACACCTTGCTCAGAAATATTTATTTAATAGCATGCTCTGGAGCTGAAGGTGTGGAAAGGAAGCATGTGAAAAAATTGCAGTTTCCATGGTAACCTTGATTGTTTTTAATAGCAAGGTGCTGGGACATAAAACATGACTTGATTGGCAGCTGCCCTAAGGCATAAACTCCTGTAACATAACTAAAGTGCATTTTTGTTTATTAATATTAAGCAACAAGCCACTTTTTTCTTTGCTGCTGATTCTACCACTAGATTTTCAATGTCTAGAGTTTCATAATACAAGCTAAACCAAATAATAAGTTCTTATAAAGCAACAATTAGAACTCCCCTGAGTTTCTACCTGTAAAAGGTAGAAACATTACTGCTTTTGGCCTGTGTTTGCAAAGGTTTAGAGAAATGAGACGCTTGCTATTCTCTGTTAGCAATTAATTTTTTTGCACTGAAGGTTCCCCAGCTTCAACATCTTTAGACACAGGAGTAAATTTCTCTCTGCTTTCCAGAATAGCAATAATTTACACTCATCACTTCTTGTTAGTCACTCTCCCTTTTCTGTTTGATCCAAATCTCTGTTGTCCATATGGTGCTGCTTGATTATAATTTCTTCCCTAGGAACATCAGAGACAAATCAGCTGTTTCAATAATTGAAATTCTAACATCACATGGCTGAGTATTCTATGTTTTCTCTGCCTGGCTATTTGACAGCAAGGCATGTGGTGGTAATGGTATCTACCCTGAAAATAAATGACACTGGAGCCACCAAGGAAGAAATTTGAGATAGATGCATTTTTTTTTTTTGTGTTTCCTTGGGATGCTGTGATTACAAGAGTAGACATTTCAAGCCACACCCAGTAGTGCCATTGAAGTGGGATTCCTGTAATTCTTACATTTCCTACGCTAAATAGTTTATACTCTTAAGTGATGTTTTTACTGAACCTAAAAGCAAAAGGAAGAGAGAGTGGAAGGAGYTGCCCCTCAGCTGTTCCCCAGGAGGCCCTGRACCATTCTTTGGGCACAAGATCAGCTCTTCYCAAAAAGTGAGCCAGAGGTTCTGTTCCACTTTTTAACTTCAGCTTCAGCCTGAAAGAACTGAAGGAGGTGATGTTGATTTCTCAACCTGTGCTCTCTGCTCCTCCACTGGACTCCTCACTGATGGTTACATATCAAGTTTCCTGTTTCTAACAGAACTAAGGGTTGACTTGAAGCCTGCTTTGGTACCAGGATTCCAGAGAGGCTGACAGGCAAATTGCATTTCAGCCAGCTCAGACACACTCTTGTGTACWTGTGCAGTCATACTTCAAACTTATTTCTGCTCCTGCTACTCACAACCTATCTCTGTGGCTACACAGTGAAGGCATTTTTATTACTTTCGCTACTATTTTTCACATGTAAGAAAGGTCCCTAATAWTTTGTTTCCTTATCAGGTTACTTTATAACTATCACTTCATGCATCCAAACTCTTTTAAATSAGAACAAAAGCTTTTCTACCTGAGTTAATGACATCATACACTGAGTTAGAAACTGTGATATGAGATCTACACCATCTTGCACTGCCTAATAGGGTGTCATAAAATCATCCTGGTGRGAGCGCTTCTCCAGTTAAGTTTCACTGCTTATTTTATTATATCACTAATCTGAACAGGTCCACTCCTGCCTGAGTCATTGCATGAACTCTCCAGATGAAGGATCCTGGAATGAAACTTCAGGGCTGAATACAKCCAGCATAATCTTTCTGTTCTTCTCAAACTTTGCTTGCCTTTCGTTAATAAAGTCAGCTACAGCTGTAGTTCACAACTTCTGTGTCATTTTGTGATCACTGAGAGAAAAATGTTTTTTTCATTGATGCCACCAAACCCTGAAGAAAATCTATGATATATACTCAGTAAATGTAATCCTGACTAAAGAAAAGCCAATATAATRGTARTAGGAAAAATATACCAAATGCTGARAGTAAGGAGGTCACAAGAAAAATAACATGTGTTAAAAGATATTGAAAGACTATTTTAAAGGAATTATTCACTCTTTAGCATTCAGTCTCTTCAGAGTTATCGGTATAGAGACGATATCAATAGATTAGCTGATATAGTTATATATATAGTTATAGATTAACATATATATATTTACTATCTATCTATCTATCTATCTATCTATCTATCTATCTATCTATCTATCTATCTATCTATCTATCTATACTATACTATACTATACTATACTATACTGTAGAAGAGGAGCCCTGTCTCACTTTGTGTTGGTGTGTGACCAAAACGTTTATGATACACACATCAAGGTACAGCTGGAAAAGATGGCATGGTAGTCCAGGCCCAGACTGGCAAGTATATATTGCTCTATGAGGAAAGAATTTCTTTTCCTTCTGTTTACCACTGTTAGACTATTCTTAGTAGTGGTGATAATTTTCAGACTGTTCTTTTGCTGGAGAGTGTTAGGGTAAGGGACATCCCATCCATCATTAGAAATTTACATCTGCTATTATGAAGCAAGTTGTTAGGAAAGTTCATCGCTGCAATATGTCTGGGACCAGGAAAATCCCAGGTTTATACTTTCTGTATAAGGAATATGTTCCAACCCAACCTCTGTGCTGAGTGGCAAAGGAATTTAAGGTTGTGATGTGATCTGGGCACGCTGTTCTACATCAATTTCCCTTGTTTAATAAAAGAGAAATGCAGATGGGAGGGCACTCCAGGGGAACAATAATCATGGGTATAGTAGGGTATAACAATGGCACTTCAAATAGTCCATTCAAGTAGTTTGTGAATTCTCATCACAAGACTGAAATTGTTCATTTCAATATTTTCTTGATCCACTAAGTCTTCAYTAATTCTAATTAGTGAAGGGTGGAACTATGTGCTTCTATGACATCTGTGGTTAATAATGTCCTGAGGATTGCCCTTACACATCAGTTTTTTCAGATTAGTAAACTATAAAGATGTATATATATATATATATATATATATATACTTAATATACATATATATATATATACATCTGTCAGATGTGTCTATGTTTGTCAGTCTGTATGTGTGTGTGTGTGTAATGCATCTACATCCTTTAGAGCAGTGGACTGTCAAGACATGTAACATTTCCAAAGTTCCAGTGACTTAACATGTTCCCCTCAGACAAGACCATTCTGAAGAAATTGACTGTGAAATAAAGAAACACAAAATTACACTTTATTCCTGAAAGAAGTTACAGACTGGGGAAAAACTGGTTATTACAGTCTCAGTGTTCTCATCACCCACATGAGCACTGGTCTCAGCTCTTTGTGTTTTGCAGTTTACACCAGACAATTCTTCTAGGTGTCTCCACTGACTATTGTATCATGGTCTTTTGAGCTTTCCAAAGAGAAAATGGAGTCTTTTCCCACTTTCAGTTTTCCATGGGGGAATTTCCATACTACAGTTCCAGCAACTCCATATCCTGAACAGAGCCATTCAAACCTAATGGTCCTTTCAGTGGCAAAGTGTTGTTTCATTAAACTTCAGTCAGGAAATATAGATGGTCTCTGTGGGATCAGTCATAGCTGCTCAGACACAAGCTGCTCACCAGGTGCCCTTTCAATAAGTTCAGGAAGTTCACACAAAGCTCAAATGCAAGTAATGATCTCATTGAAATTAGTAGGTCGGGGGAAAATTGATACATACTTTCTTTAATTCTTTCTCAATCTTCAAATCATTATTTTCTCAGACTGGGTGTGGTTGGCTATTTTTAAGTTAAGAAACAAAGAAACAAAACAAGAAAAAGAAAAGAAAAAATCCAAAGAACTATACCTGTCTTATTTCATAGAATCATAGGATATTTTATTATAGAAAAGACGTTTGGAGGTCATCTACAAACTAGGTGACCTTCTGTTCAAAGAAAGGCTAGCTTCAAAGTTATATCTTCCTCAGAACAGTTTCCACTTGAGTTTTGATTATTTCCAAAGACAAAGGCCCTGTAGCCTGTCCAGGAAGCTCTTGTAATAATTTTTTTTCATTCCATGCAATTAGAATTCACCTCACCAAAACTTGTGCCCAAACCCTCTAATCCTTTCACTGAGAACCTGCAAATAGTCTGCCTTGAGTTTTTTTCTGTAATCTTCCATTAAAAACTTTAAGACCATAATTAGATCCACCTCTTAGGTCTTTTAGTCTTCAATCTAAACAGATAGGGCTCCCTTAGTTTCTGCACATATGATTTGTGGTTCAGCCTCCATCATCTTGTTTTATTTGCATTTTCTCCAGAAATCTGCCTCACAAAAAAAAAATCTTTTTTTGTATCTTCATCAATATTTTTCTGGTCATGTAACCTAAAAATGTTTCTCATCCAGCTGTTTGATTCAATTTGCTTGATTGCAAGAGTGCTTTCACATACAGGACTCATCAATCTATCTTTTTTTTTTTCATTCTTCTGCCCTTAGCACACATAAAACATTTAAAATCCAGTCCCTTCTCTCCCTGAAAAACCCACCAGCAAAAAGACATAGAGGTTTTTCCTCATTACTGAGTTGCTGTTTATTTGTACAATAGAAGCTATATAGCATTTGGGCAAAGTGACAAAGCTACATGATATTAATATTAGGCTGCTCAGCGAGCTGTGGAACTGGCTGTAGTCCATCAGCCAGCTAATTAATGAAAAAAATATGAGAAGTAGAGAGCACTTACTTCTGATATTGCAAAAGGAAAATAGAAAGGAAGGGAAATTAAAAAAAAAAAAAAAAAAGCACAAAACCCCTTAACAGAAATTGCTTTTGTATCACAGGCAGTGTATTCTAGAGGATACACTGGGGGTTGAATTATTCTAAATTACTTACATAGAAATACTGTGTAAAATTGGCAGCTATGAAAAATTCTGTGATGAGTTCCTTTTCTGCTACACAAGTTTGATATACTTTCTTCTTCCCCCATATTAGGTATGAATCTGCTTTCTATACATGTTGTATTGACCTAGATCTACAATAATCCCAGAAGAGTTTCAAAGACCTGAAGCCAACTTCACAAGAAAAGTGGCTCTGCACTGGCTTGGACTTCTGGCTCCTCCCATACTTTTTCTTCTGAACAGAACTGACTTTCTTAGTCACAGAAATCAGCTGGTTTTTCTTTTCCAGAAAACAATATATAAGCTACATATTAAGTTCAGCTTATGGACCTATCATACACAGCTTTTCCAGATGCTTCCCCAGAGATCAGACTGAAATAATTCCTCTTCTATGTGTCTTCAGGCTACAAAGCAGTCACCTCTATATTGTGTAAAAAAAAGAGAGATATTTAATCGCCTCACAGGAAGGCAAAATAATCATGTGGAAGGGACCTTACATTTTCTTAACTAGGAGAGAAGATGTAAATAGGATGTAGGAAGTAGAAGAGTTATTTCTTTCATTAAGCAATTAAAAAAGCCCAAAATCACTCATAAAATATATTCATTTCTTAAAAAGACAAAAAAGTTTGAAAAAAATTGTGGTGTTTCTAATCAAAATTAGTAGAGTAGAATAAGATATTTCGTTCACTTCTATTATGGTTTTTTTTTGTGCTCATCTTTAATTGTTTTTTAGTAGCAAAAAGTAAAGACAGACATGATTTATTAGGCAAAAGGTTTTTTAATGGAAACATGTCATTTTAATAAAATATTTTTCTATGAAGACATGGGATACCCTTGCTTAGGTGGTATCCCAATATGGTGCAATGGTCACTCAGAGACCAGGTTCAGGTCCTTGCTTCACCTGACTCATTTTACAGCTTTGTGAATACCACCCAATCACTAAGAGTCTCATTGTGGTTTTACCTGGATGAGCATAAACATGCAGAGGTAAATCAGAGAGTCAGAAAACTCTATATCCAAAAATGCTGACACAGAGGTCATCAAAGACTGTCATTCAGGCATCAGTGTCTCAGTCTGCAATATCACAGCATATCTTTTATGCATTAAATTTACACTAATATATTACCAACATTTTGTTATTAATTATTAATGGATCAATAAGTCCAGTTTTTGTTAATGTCATGATCTGGAATTATGCAAGCTGAAACTCAAGTCTATTTCTTCAATAAATTTCACAGCACTATTGAGCAAACTTGTAGCAGGAAGGAGGATATGTTGCACTTCCATTGTTTTTGTGTGCCTTTAAAGTGCCTTGCTTCCAGGACAAGATGAGGCAAATATTAATCAGCTAAATATTAACAAAACTCTCCTATTGCTTTGTACTTTATTTTCTATGAGACGTCTTCCAGTCAACAATCAGAGATTTCATTCTTGGAAATTGAAAGGAAGTACAATAGAAAGAAGACACAAGCACTRAGCATTTCCCTCCACATTGCTAATCCAGATTTTCAACACCTGAAGATTTTATAAGAAACTAATACAGAATAAAAACCAATTATTTAAAAAGATCTCAGCTTTGAACAAGATCCCTTTTTAAACATGTTTATTATATAATTCTGACTTGTACATCCAGGTTCTCTAAAGACATCCTCACCAATTTGATGGAGTCTTTAGACAGCCTACCCAATGAATTGGATAACATAATTTTCTTATAATATTCAATTTAATAATATTCATCTTACAGATGGTCCCATAGAAAAAAAGGAGTAGTTAAAACACAAAACCAACTCATAGTTCTGAGAATTGAAAGAGCCTGACATTTTTCTTTTTAAGTAAATATCATATTTTAATTGCTGCAGCCCCAAGGTAACCACAAAGTCATGCACTGACAGCTCATGTGGATTTTATGGGGCTGTTTACTCTGTTGTTCATGAAAAAAAGTTTGTTTAGCAACTGCTGGTGCTCCTGATACTCAGATCACCTGTGCGGAAACATCTTCATAAATAAAAAAGTATTTAATAATTCATCTGCAGTGAAAAGCCAAAGAAAAAAATCTGAGTATAGAGTCAAAATGAGGAGTTGAGAATATTGAGATGTCTCAATTATTAGCTTTGTTCCCTGGCTGTGCCATTCACGTCCCATTTTTAGTGTTATTTTTATTTCATTTGAGAGAAGCTGTGGTTACCCCATCCATGGAAGTATTCACAGCCAGTTTGGATGCGACATTGAGCCTAGTCTAGTGGAAAGTGTCCCTGGTCATGACAAGGGAGTTGGAACTAAATGGCCTTTAACATCTCCTCCAACCCAAAACTTTCTGTGATTCTGCAAATGGGGACATTTTCCTTGACTGCAAAGATGGGCTATGGGTTCCTAACATCTTTCATTTTCTAATTTCTCAAGTTTTAACATGAGATTCAAGATGGTTTCTGGGTCTTTTTTATTAGTTTATCAAGTTTTCAGAGCCTTCTTCAGTTTAATGATGTAGGCCTTACAATATAACATAAAGTCATGAAACCACTGAGTGCATGTATTTTAATAAATATTATGTTCAGGGAATTTGTTAGTATGGGGATCAATTTCTAGTCAGTATGTGTGTTATCCAACAGATTTTATGAATGACATAAGCTAACTCAAATCTATGGTGAAATTTGCTCTCTGGCAAGTGGTGATACCAATAATATTTTTGAAGACGTAGCATATATTTTTAACAAACAAGTATTTTTAGAAAGTATGTGAATGCTGCAGCAGCAAACAGCTTGCAATAGCCTGAAGTTCTCTACTGAGATATTTAGTTGTTTAATGCAATGGGAAATGTCCCATTTTAAAATTATTTGAAACAGGTATTTTTGAATTTGTTTATGTGCTTTTCAAACAAAGATTTGGTGTCCAATATTTCATAAAACTGGTACTATCTATTCCAGTTGTATCTGATTTTTTCTCCTAGCTGCTTCTTTTTCTCACAATATAATTGCAGATAGCTCTATTTCTGCTTAACAAAGTACTGTCCAATACCTTTCCACTTCAAAAAACACATCTTCAGCTTTCTTAATCACCTGAAACCATAGTCACATATAGCTAGCAAGCCGAAATATTACAATGGGGGATATTTTCTAAGACATAAAACCCTCAATTACATACCATTTAGAGTCAATTGGAATTTGAAGCATTTCTGCTTATGTATATTTTGGCATTATTAACTTACATCTTTTTCTATTTAATCCCATGATGATCAATTAACCAGGAAGGATGTGGTAGACCCCAACTGTATGGAGTAAAGGACACATTGTCCTTGCAATATGAGACTTAAATAAAGTACTATGTACATGGATTAATAGATTTTACCTTTAGGTATTCTACCGTCTTGGCCATGATTCAGAAATGTATAGAAGCACATGCTGGGATTTATGCTCATTTCTTTCATATTAAAGCCAATGAGGCATAAGCAAATACTCAAATAAGGTCAAAGAGACCTTAACATAAGACTTTGTGAATTACACTTTCAAAAATAGAAGAAAGAAAGAAACTTCAGTGTTTGATATGTCTCAAAGTTTAGAACTACATATATTAGATAACCTGAAAAAAATATTATTACCAATTAGTAATGAAGAAATCAATCCATATTTTTATTATTACATAATAGACTCAATAAAAAAATTTAAACTTTGGAAGTATCAAAACATTTAAAACTATTCTCTTCCTCTGTGTAAGTCAAGCTTCTTTAATTATATCAATTTTATATTTACTTAATTGAATTATAAATTATTGCTTTAAAAATAATGAAAACATTCAGATTGTGAAGAAGTGACTTGTTAATCTTGCAAAAATACCTGAAGTCCTTCTTGCAGGTAATTATTACCTTTCATGAAATCCACAATCGTTATAAAAASCCAGAGGTCTGGGATTTCTTTGTTGTCCCACTAACTTGAAAGGAAATTACATATTAATATTCATTTGTGACTTCCCAGAGAATAATCACACAAGGGGTGGGAAGGAGGGCATAGTGCTGCAGTAGTTGCAGGAATAAAGTATGGTAGCTTTTTGTCTCTGAAGAAAAAGAAAAAGATGCCCTCAAAAAAATAAAAGCATTTTTTAAAGGCTCTACTTTTAAAAGGTATTAAAAATTTTGTACTGTGCTATAAATGGGCATCTGTTCCATAAGCTGTACCTCAACAAGATGACATTGGTTGTCATGTCAAATCTCAACAGGCCACCTTTACTCATGTTCTGCTAAGTGAAGAAATGCCACTGTGGCAAAATGAAACATAACCTTTAATATTTCTTTTTTTGGTCTGGGCTTCAGTGAAATGCAAGAGAAATGTAAGAAATCCTTCCCTCTCAGTGGATTTGGTTTAAGCCAGCCTCTCTCTTTTAGAGTTACTGTCAGTTGGGAGTTTTTCCAAGAAGAAAGAGGTTATTTTGTGTTCCCCTTTCAGTCTTTGTCAGAAGAAGACAAAATTAAATTAATATATAGGCCTGTCTATTTTGTTACTGCAGAAAGCTAGAAATACTGTCACAAGTTTTACATTTTATTTAATGTTCCTGGCTCAGATACAAACATCTCTAGTTTTTGTGTGGATAAAGTAATGGAGCTTCACTGCTCTTTACAGACTGATAGGGCTCAACAGCTATCTGTCCCAACCAGGAGTCTCTCAGCTCAAAGTACTCTAGAATTTCTGCAGAACTCTTAATTACAATGCAGGAAATACAGATATCCTAATTTGCCTCACAGGTAACTTGAAACTATAAAGAGAAGAAATGGATAAACTTTGTTTTGCTGTTTCCTTGCCATCACCTCTATTTAGCGTAACAGTATGCTAAGTATTGCTATTTTTCTTTTCACAGAAGATATTCTTTTGGATATGGGTTTTAAAATTAAAATAAAAGGGGACAATCTCAGCTAATAGTTTGTAAAGAACCGTCATCCTACTTGTTCTGTTTATTTTATTTTTCTTTCCCTTCTCATGGGTAGAGTAGTTCTGTTGCAATACTGTAATGAAATTTCCATTAATCGCAAGCAAAAATAAGTTAATGATGACTGTGGAATAGAACCTGGCTAGAGGCATATGGCACTCAACATGCCTCTGGAATGCTGCTTTGCCAAGAAAATGCTATGTCTCCCCAAAGCACCTGGTTTTGAGGCTCATGAGTTACATAGAACTGGTTTGTCTTAATTCTTGTCAGATTAGTTTATAAGGGCTACAGAAGTCAAGGAGAAATAAGACAACTGGTCAAGAAAACTACTCACTTTTTAATAATTTACTTCTGTTTTGTCTTCAAGAATGTCTTTTACAAAGAATGGAACTTGTCTCAAAGAAGTTACTTCTGTTCACTGAAGATTAGGTGGTTCCTGTTAAAATTCTTCATTCACTAGACAGCTGCAAAAAATATTTTTCCTGATATGGAAATCCTAACAGGGTGTCCTGATTCAGATCCAATGGGTAGAATGGACTGCAGGAGCTGTATTGCCCTCTTCACAGCTCATCTTCCACAGCAGGTATATTCAAATGCAGAGATATGAAACAGAGTGGCTCTAATTACTCAACATGTTTGGAAAGATTTCATGTGCAATAAAAACTGGACAGTTTGCCTCTTTCAGGTGGAATTAAACAGAGTATTATTTTTTTTTACCTTTTCCTTCCAGTTTTTTTCCCCCACAGCTATTTATAAATAGCATTCACAAACCACGTGGCATGAGTTGCAAACATCAGCATGAATTATGGTTAAAAGGCTCAGAAGTGTTGGGATCTTCTACTTTGCAAACAAAGTTGCATTGTTCAGGGCACACGAACCAGAGCAAAAGATTTTGTTGCACTTTGGGAAAGTGCTGATCAGTCTTTAAAACAATGGTAATACATTCAGTTGTAATGAAGAAACCAAAGACTTTTTTTAGTGTATAAATCCTGCCAATTCTGAATCAAAGCAGCTCTTCTGTTCACCTTGTCTTTTCATATAACTAATTCTTCATTTCAGCAGCTACTTACAGGTTGGCATTTGAGGTTTAATTGATACATAGTGTGCTGCTAGAATGTAATGTCTCCCTTAGCAAAATTTATTCTTTATTGAGCTCAGGAGAAACATTTTTATAATTTACTGGGCACTTCTGGGAAGTGAAAACATTATAATTGTCACACAAAAGACACATGCAAACATGTTTCCCTTTACTTAATTTACTGTTGTTATGAACAGACATCTCAATACATTTGCAATAGAATATGACTCTGCAAAGGAAGAAATAATATTTTACAGACAACATAAATCAATGTCACTCTGCTGATGGTAATGCATTCTCATAAATCTACATGAGCTAAGAACGTCCCACAAACCGTCTGTCACCACTGATACCTTGACTATCCAGTGAATGAATGACACTGAATGTCCAGTTAGCTTTTAGTTTTATTTGAAGACACCAATTCCTTTTTTCAGACCTAAAATGTGCTTAAACAGAGACAGAATTATAATGAGCCTGAGAGGATTTTCCTTTTTAATAATCCAGAAATTTTCATTGTGATAAATACCTGATTCAAAATCATGTCACAGAATATGCCTCAGGAGGGGAAATTAGTTCATACAGTATAAGGATGTTTTTATCATGTTTCCATACAATTTATTTAAATTCTTTCAAAGGCTGTACTTGATTGTATTCAAAAATAAGATAATAAAGGTCATAAATATAACATAATATGTAAGTCCCACATCTCTTAATATTGCCTACTGCATAATTTTTCCCCTTAAGATGAAATTAATATTTTTTGCCTAAAATTCAATGTGAATCTAAAATTAGAAAATAATAATTTTTATTATA
The DNA here is from genome assembly GCA_902810485.1 of Alauda arvensis. Taxonomy (NCBI): domain Eukaryota; kingdom Metazoa; phylum Chordata; class Aves; order Passeriformes; family Alaudidae; genus Alauda; species Alauda arvensis. The sequence continues at coordinate 46,476 of CADDXX010001327.1, forward strand.
AACTTTTGGTTTTTGCATTTTGTTATGTCTGTTAAAGAATTTTTTTCAAATAATTACATTTTTGCAACATTTCATCAGACTCCTGAAGTTTAGAGGTGTCTTTTAAGAACAAATTCTAAAACTTAGAAAGCAAATGAAGGCTTATTTTTTTATTATTATACACAAAATATTATTACTATGTAATGCAATAATTTTTGCATAAATATAGAAATTATTTTAATTATAGTAAATAAAATTATGAAAACTCCTAACAATGAGGGAAATTGTAATTTGAAATATAATATTTATTACTTTTTTATCCTTTTTCCTTTTTTTCCTTTTTTTCCTTTTTTCCAACAGTTCAGTGTACTAAATTGGTATTGTTTTCTTTTTTTATATTCCCCTTCAACTCAAATAAAACTCAACCAAGTCTAAATTAAAATAAAGCTATTAAAGAAATGAAAGTTCTTCAGTGACACAATGTTGAAAAAAAGAGACAAAATTCTCAATTTATGGTCTAGTGATAGTGTGAGAATGTAATTTATATCATTATTTGTCTCATAAAAATATTCTAGAAACTAATTTTTCCTTTTTCCAGGAGATATAACACTTAAGAAAAACCCATGTTTGCATGTGCTGGAACATTTGCAATTCTGCTGCCTTTTAGTTTGGGAATGGGAACTCACACAAAACTCTAGTAAGGTGCTTGCAGACTTCTGGTGTAACACTGTACTCAGTTCACATTGGCCCAAACTTTTGGTAACATATTTTATCTTTGCTACTTGTGTTTCTTGGAGAAGCAGCTGTATGTGGGGAACAGTGGATGTTGTGTTGCAAGAATTCAATGAACAGAACAACACAAAGAACATTCTGTGGGCCATGGAATAACAGGAATCTTCCTTTTATACAAGAAAATGCTGCCAGTAGGCATAAAATAGTTTGGAAACTATCATGAATTTGCAGATCATATTGTTTCCCAGTTTTCAATCTGCTTGCCGACTGTCCTTCTTGAAGATATTTAACTGCTTCGGGGGTGTGGTTTTTTGGCTACTAAATTGCACAGCACTTTATGCATTATTCTTAGTTCAGACAAATCCAATTCATGAAAGTCAATACTTAAGCAGGTGTGTTGTTTTTACTGTCAGGGGACCATATTCTGTCCTTGTCAGTGGCATCAAAAACTGCAGCATCAGGTCAGGAAGTTGAAAACTGGATGTAGATCAGTGCAGATGCAAGGGCATCCTGTGCATTGCTCATGCATGTGATTGCTCTCTTAGAACAATTCGGGATCTGCTGTTCAGGATGTCACAGGTACTACACTGACTGCTACTGGATAAATGACTAAGACAGACAGATGCAATGATGGATAATGATAAATGCTTCTGGTCATACTTGATGGCCCAAGAACACTTCAGTTGGACAGACTGCATGAGTTGTACTTTGAAGAAAGATRGAAGTTAACTTTGTGTCAATCACTTCCAAAATTCATTTCGGAGCACTTTAGCCTGGTAAAAATATCTCAGGTTGTGTCACAGCATAGCACTTCCAGAAGGC
>CADDXX010001328.1:45042-56324 GCA_902810485.1 Alauda arvensis
CGGGGGTGGCACTGGGGGTCCCTGTCCCCTGTCCTGGGGGTGGCGCTGCTGTCCCATGTCTCTGTCCGTGTCCCCGTCACTGTGCCGAGGCTGGCACTGCTCTCCTCCTGTCCTCGTCCCGTTGTCGCTGTCCCCTCACGGTCCCGGGGGTGGCGCCGCTGTCCCCTGTCCGTGTCCCCTGTCCCCGCTCCGGCAGTGGCACTGCTGTCCCCTGTCGCTGTCCCGGCGGTGGCACTGTCCCCAGCCCGTGTCCGCAGTCCGTGTCGCTGTCCCCTGTCCCCGTCCCTGTCCCGGGGCTGGCACTGCTCTCCTCCTGTCCTTGTCCTCTTGTCGCTGTCCCCTCACGGTCCCGGGGGTGGCACCCCTGTCGCTGTCCCCGCACCGCCCCCGGTGTCCCCGCACCGCTCCCGGTGTCCCCGCGGGTCCCCGCAGTCCCGGAATTCCCAACCCGCCCTTGGAGCCGGGCGGGCCCCGGAGCTCCCGGGAATCCCAAAATTCCAGCGTCGCCTTCCGAGCCCGGCATGGGGAATGTGGGAATGGGGAATGTGGGAATGTGGGAATGCTCCGGTCCCGGGAGCCCCGGAACGCCTGGAATGGCAGAGGGGATGTGGGAATGTGGGGATGGGGAATGTGGGAATATGGGAATGTGGGAATGGGGAATGTGGGAATGCTCCGGTCCCGGGAGCCCCCGGAACGCCTGGAATGGCAGAGGAGATGTGAGAATGGGGAAAGCCGGGATGGGCGGGAATTCCATCCAGGGAATGGACGGGAATTCCATCCAGGGAATGAGGAATGCTCAGATCCTGGGAAAGCCGGGATGTGCGGGGATTCCATGCAGGGAATGCGGGAATGCTCCAGTCCCGGGAAAGCTGGGAAAGCCGGGATGGGCAGGAATGAGGGAATGCACCGACCCCGGGAAAGCCGGGATGGGCGGGGCTTCCATGCAGGGAATGAGGGAATTCCATCCCGTGGGATCGGGAGGAGGCGCTGGGAGTGACCCTGGAGGGAGCTCGGGCCATTCCCAAATCCCCAAATCCCACTGGAGGGAGCTCGGGCCATTCCCAAATCCCCAAATCCCACAGCTCCTCCAGAGGGATCAGCGCCCTCCTTCCCTGGGATCCATGGGATGATCCCGCTCCTCAGGGTTTGGATCCTCCCCCAGCTGATTTGGGATCCGGATYCCCAAAATCCCGCCCCATCCCAGGAGGAGTCGCCTTCCCTGTGTCCCCCTTCCATGGGATGATTTTGGAATCTCTCCCCCGTAGATTTTTGGGATTCCTCTGAGCGAGTTTTGGGATCGCCCCCGGATGTGTTTTGGGATATCCCGGGTGGGTTTTTGGGATACCCTCCGAGTCAGTTTTTGAATCCCCTGTGTGGGATTTTGGGGTTCCCGGGTGGGATTTTTGGGATTCCCGGTCGGGATTTCGGGATCCCCCTCCCGGTGCCGCCCCCTCCCCATCCCCCCGGTCCCATTCCCGCTTTTCCCCCAGCCGGGAATTCTCCCTCTCACCTCGCATCGCCCCCAGGATCGATCGGGATCGGGGCTGGGAAAGCGGGATTTGGGATCGGGGCTGGGGATTCGGGATCGGGGCTGGGAAAGCGGGATTGGGATTGGAATCGGGGCTGGGAAAGGAGCGGCCGAGCCCGAGCCCGGCCCCGAGGAGGGGAAAAGGGGCGGGATCCGGGAAACTCGGGAAAAGGGAGCCGGGATGGGGATGGGAGTGCCGGGATGGGAGCGGGGTCTGGGAATGGGGACGGGAATTGGGAATGGGGAATGGGGCTGGGAATGGGGCTGGGGTTGGGAATAAGGATGGAACTGGGGATAGGGGGGCCGGATGTGGGTTTGGAGTGGGAATTAGGGATGGGTTTGGGATCCGATCCCTGGATTTGGGGTGGGAATTGGGGATGGGTCTGGGGGTGCCGGGAATGGCCCCTGGATTTGGGATTTTGGATCTGGGGGATCCCAGAGGGGGAAATGCCTCTGGGAATGGGATTAGGAATGGGGGGGTTGGGATGTGGGGTTGGAATGGAATCTGATCCCTGGATTTGGGGGAGGGATAGGTTTGGGATCTGGTCCCGAGATCCCTCAGACCCCTCTCATCCCTCGGGGAATCCCAAAATCCCGGGAATTTCAAGGAACATGGCTCCCCTTGGGCCTCAGCTCATCCCATTCCCGGGTTTTTGGGCATCCCAGGAAGTTCCTCCTCCCCATCCCGCAGAATTCCCAGCCCCCGGAGCTGATCCCAAATTCCTGCCCTGCTCTGGGATCAGAGTTCGGCATTCCCAGGATTGACCCTCAGGGCCTTTTCCCAGCTCAGCCATTCCCGAATTCCCAGGATTGACCCCTCAGGGCCTTTTCCCAGCTCGGCCATTCCCGAATTCCCGGGGCTGGAGCTCCAGGGGGGCTTGGGGAGCCCGGGCAAGGGAAAACCGGGAAAGGAGGATCCGGAACCTTAGGAAGGAGCCTCGGGAAAAGCCCCCGGGAAGCTCAAATTTGGGATTCGGCCCCCAAAATTCCCTGGGAAGTGCCCCTGGAATGGGAGGAGGAGGAGGAAGGGCCTTGGAGATCCCAGAGAATTCCCGGWTTTCTCCAAGGGTTTAACCCCATCCTGGCCGGGGAACGGGGCGGGGAAGGCAGCAAAGCTCGGCTGGGCTGGAGTTTAAACCCGGGTTTAATGGGGGCAGCGGGAGGGGGGGAGGAACAGAGGGAAAACATTCCAGGGAAAACAGAATCCAGGGAAAACAGCATTCCAGGGAAAACAGAATCCAGGGAAAACAGCGTTCTGGGAAAAAACAACATTCCAGGGAAACATTGCAGGGAAAACAACATCGCAGGGGAAATATTCCAGGGAAAACAACATTCCAAGGAAAACAACATTTCAAGGAAAAGAAACAACATTCCAGGGAAAACAACATTGCAGGAAAATATTGCAGAACATTTTCCGGGCTCTGGTTGGGAATGGCGGCCCCATCCCAGTGCTCCCAGTGCTCCCAGTGCTCCCAGTGCAGCCCTGCTGCATCCCAGGGAAAAGCCCGGCTCAGTTTAAACCAGGCCCAGCTGGGAGAGTTCCCTGCCTGGGCCTGGCTGGCAGAGCAGGAGGTTGAGCCAGGCTTAGTCCGGCCTAAAACCTCTCCTGCCCCGAATGTGCCCCAGTCCTGGCTTAAAGCTTCATCAGTTCTAACAGGTTCCAAATCCCAACCTAAAACCTCCCCTAGTCCTGCCTAAACCTCCCCCAGTCCCGCCTAAAACTGCCCCCCAGTCTGGCCTAAAACTTCCCCCCGTCCAGCCTAAAAGCCCCTCAGTTTGGCCTAAAAGCTTCACCAGTTCGAAAAGCTCCTCAATCCAGCCTAAAACCTCTCCCAGGCCTAAAACTGCTCAGTCCTGCCCAGCAGCTCCCCAGCCGCACCTAACAGTCTCTCAGTCTGGCCTAAAAGCTTCACCAGGCCTAAAACCCCTCCCAGTTTAGCCCAAATCTCTCCCAGTCCCCCCCTGAACCTCTCCCAGTCCTAAACTCAACCCAAGTCCCACCTGAACCTCTCCCAGTTGAGCCCAAACCCTCTCCCAGTCCCACCTAAAACTCTCCCAGCACTAAACCCAGCCCAAATCCCACCTAAACCTCTCCCAGTCCTAAACTCAGCCCAGGTCCCCCCCGAACCTCTCCCATCCCTAAGCCCATCCCTAAGCTCAGCCTAACCCCGCACGCTCAGAGCGGGGACCGTCCCCAGCCGGTCYCGATGGCGGAGCCGGCTCCTCCCAGCGCCTGTCCCGGCTTGAGCCAGTCCCGGATAAAGCGGGAGCCGCGGTCCGAGCCCGGCCCGGCCGTGTCCCGGTGCCGGTCCCCCCCGGTGCCGGTGCCGCTCTCGGTTCCGGGCTGGGCCCGCAGCGCCTCCAGCACCGGCAGCCGCAGCCCGGCCCGCAGCCGCATCCCCCGCAGCCGGCCCAGCTCGTTCCCGAGGCGCGGCTCGGCCCCGGCCCATTCCCAGGCCAGCAGCAGCGGGAGAGCCCCGAACCAGCCCGGCCCCGCCGCCCGCGCCGCCCGCAGCAGCTCCCGCCCCGCTCCCTCCCGCGCCTCCGCCGCTTCCAGGCGGCTCCAGAATTCCCGCAGCGGCTCCCGGCTCAGGCAGCGCCGCAGCCAGGCCGGGCCCGGCTCCAGCAGAACCGAGCCCACCTTCCCGAAGCGGCCGAACACGTCCCGCAGCAGCGCCCGGGACACCTCGGCAGCGGCGCGGCGGCGAACGGGGAAGGCGTCGATCCAGCCCGAGAGCTCGTCCTGGGCCAGCAGCAGCGCCGAGAATCCCTCGGGAGAGCCGGGAAGCGCCGGGGACAGCGCCAGGCGCAGGCGGGACCAGGGACCCTCGGCGCGCTGCGGGGCCAGCCCGGGACCGGCATCGGGATGGGATTTGGGACGGGTATGGGATTTGGGACGGGGATGGGATTTGGGACGGGGAGAGAAATCGGGATCAGAATGGGGAAAGGGGAGGGGATCCGAGTCAGGATCAGAATCGGGATAGGGAAGGGGATCGGGGTCAGGCCCAGGATTGGAATGGGGATAGGGCTCAGCATTGGGATAGGGAAGGRGATCGGAGTCAGAATCAGAATCGGRATAGAGCAGGMGATCGGAGYYACGATCAGAATCGGGATCAGAATCAGTGTCAGGTTCGGGATCAGGATCGCGATTCCTGCCCCTGCAGGTGGGGCAGCTCCGCACCCAGCGCGTCACCTCCTCCCGGTCGCCGTCCCAGCTCCGCACCCGCCGCACCCGGGCCAGGGTCGCCTCCAGCCCCTCGTGTGCGCGGTGGCACTGCGCCACGATCTCCAGCCGCTGCGCCCGCGTCGGCTCCCACCGCATCCAGCTGCTCCCGCTGCAGCGTCCCAGGGCCCCCATGGCGCTGTCCCGCACCTCCCGGAGCCGCTCCCGCTCCGGCCGCTCCGTCCCCACCTCCCGCAGGCGCAGCGTTCCCGGGAATGCCCAGAGCCAGCGCAGCACCCCGGGCCACGCGTCGCCGCTCCCGTCCCAGCCCCACTCGAGCCCTCGCAGCCGCTGTGCCAGCCCGGGGCTGTCGGAGTACAGGAACAGCGGGGAGCGGCCGCGGTGCTGCTCCAGAACCTCCACCAGCGCCTCCAGCTCCGCGTCGTGCTCCGAGCCCTGCCCCAGCGCCCCCAGCAGCCGCCGCCCCTCCAGGCTGGCGGCCGCGAAGCCGGCGGAGCAGAAGGGCCACGCTCCCCCCTCCGCGGCCAGGAACCACACGTTGGCCCCGGGAATGCCGTCGGGAAGCTCCCGCAGCGGCGGAGCCTCCGGGATGAAGATGCGGTCGGACGCCTGCGGCTCCGGGCCCTCGGGGGCCAGCAGCAGCGTCCAGGGCTCCGCGCAGGGCTCCGCGAGGAGCGAGGCGCCGCTGGCGAAGGCCTGGCCCCGCAGCAGGTAATTCCCGCGGSGGTCCTGGATCACCAGCGGGGCCGATCGCGTCAGCAGGCGGAAATCCCGCACGGCCCGCGCGGCAGCCGCGCACCAGGCGGCGTCGGGCGGGGCCAGCGCGGAGCCCCGCAGGAGGTGGGAGCTGAATCCCACCGGGAGCAACATCCCGGCCTCCTCCTGCAGCAGCTCCGCCGCCGCCGTCTCGGCGTGCAGCCGCAGGCGGATGACGAAGGGCCGGGATCTCCTGGGGAAGCGCAGCGCCGGGGCGTTCTCCAGCGCCTCCCGCAGCTCCCGCAGCCGCTCCCGCTCCTCCCGCTCCCAGCGCCAGCCCCGCCGCCCCTTGCCGGTCGCCAGCCGGTGCAGCGGCAGCGCCAGCTCCCAGAAATCGGCGACGAAGCCTCGCCAAGCCTCCAGCTTCTTCAGCACCGAGCGCAGCCTGCTCGGCTCCCAGGGCCCCGGCGCGTCGCAGGCGGCTCCGATCTCCAGGAGCTTCTCGCGGGGGACGCGGCGCCCGTCGGGCCCCAGGGCTTGGCCCAGGTACCGCACCCSGCGCTGCACCAGCTGCGCCTTCTCCCTCCTGGCCTTGAAGCCGGCGCTCTGCAGCCGCCGCAGGACGCGGCGGGTGCGGGACTCGGCCTGGCCGCGGCTCCTGCCCGTCACCAGGATGTCGTCGTAGTAGTGGCAGACGCCGGGGAGCGGCTGCGGGCGGTGCAGGGCCGCGGCCACGCGGCGGTGCACGATGGAGCTGCTCTCGCAGAAGGCGGGCGGCAGCCGCGTGAAAAGGAACTGCCGGCCCCGGAAGGTGAAGGCGAAGCGGGGCCAGGAGCTGCGCGCCAGGGGGACGGCGAGGCAGGCGTCGGACAGATCCACCACGGAGAAGAAGCGGCTGCCGTGCGGGATGGAGGCCAGGATCTCCTCCGTGCGCGGCCGCTCCCGGGGCCCCGCGGGGGCGGCGGCGTTGATGGCGGCGCAGTCCGGGCTCAGGCGCCAGCCGCGGCCTTGGGGCTTGGCGATGAGGATCGGGGCGCTGTCGGCGGCGGAGCTGCCCTCCACCACGATGCCCTCCCGCAGGTACTCCCGCAGCAGCTCCGCCATGAGCCGCTCCTCCCGCGGGGACGGCGGCGGCCGCCGCCTCCCGCGCACCGGGGGCCCGTCCAGCCGCTCCTCCCGCTCCAGCCGCCCGCAGTCCACGGCCGAGCGCGCCCACAGCGCCGAGAACTCCTCCTCCAGCGCGCTGCCGGCCGCGCTGCGAACGAGGAACACGGCAGCGACGGCGGGGTCCTGCTCGGGGTCCTGCTCCGGGTCCTGCTCGGGGTCCTGCTCGGGGTCCTGCTCCCAGTCCGAGTCCTCCGAGTGCTCCGAGTCCGAGTCCTCCTGGCCGCTCTCGGCATCCCTGCACACGCTCAGCATTCCCACGAAGATCCCGCTGGCAGCTCCCGGCCCCCGAGGCATGGTGCCCGTGCCCACGGAGGAAGAGGAAGTTGGGGGGCAGGAGGAGGAGCAGGAGGAGCAGGAGGAGGAGGAAGGTGCGGTCTCTTGCCGGGGTCACCGCCGGGGTCACGATCCCGATCCCGGGAATTCCAGGGAATGTGGGAGGGCTGCGCTGGAGCTGCGGGGGCAGAGGCGGGAGTGAACCCCTGGGAACGGCCCCGCCCCCCCAAAACCGAATCCCAAATTCTCCCTTTTTTCCCCCAAAGCCGGGCTGAGACCCCCGGGACCCCCCCGGGAATCCGGGAGGGAAAAGGAACCCCCGGGGAAAAGGAATTCCCGGGAAAAGGAACCCCCGGGGAAAGGGAACCCTCGGGAAAAGGCGCGTCCCGCAAAACTCTGGGAAAACCTGGCCCGACCTGTCCCCACGTGTCCCGACAAGTCCCGCCATGTCGCGACGTGGCCCCCGCGGAGCGTGACCCGGGGTCCCGCGCTCATTCCCGGGGCTCCCTCCCCATTCCCGGGGGTCCCTCCCCATTCCCGGGGCTCCCTCCCCATTCCCGGGGGTCCCGCAGCCCCCCGAGTGTCCCTTCCGCGTTCCCAGGGTCTCGCGCTCATTCCCGGGATCCTCCCACCAAATTCCCGGAATCCCCCCCCGCCCATTCCCGGGATCCCGCAGCCCCCCCGAGTGTCCCGTACCCGCTCCGGGGTCCGCGGCCGGGCCGGGGGTCCCCGATCCCGGTCCCGGAGTCAATCCCGGTCCCAGTCCTGGAGCCAGTCCCGGTTTCGATCCCGATCCCAGTGCCGATCCCGGAGCCAATCCTGGAGCCGATCCCGATCTCGGTCCCGGAGCCGATCCCGGTTTCGATTCCGATGCCGATCCCGGAGCCGAACCCGGAGCCGATCCCGGAGCCGATTCCCGATCCCGGAGCCGATCCCGATCCTGGTCCCGGAGCCGATCCCGGATCCGATTCCCGATCCCGGAGCCGATTCCCGGTCCCGGTGCCGAACCCGCTCCGAGTCCCCGCGCGGGAGGGGCGGTCCCGGTCCCCGCCCCGCCCCCGGCCCCAGTTCCGGGTTCCCATTGCTCTCCCGGGGCGGAGGCGGCGATCGATCCATCGATCCATCGATCCATTGATCCATCGATCCATCGATCCATCGATCCATCGATCCATCGATCACGTGACAGACATCCCCAATAATCCCTGTTTTTAACCCGTATAAAAATCTGTAATTCACATTCACAGAACCCGGAGCTGCTCTCCCGGTGAAATCCGGGTCGCGGATTTCGGGATGCGCATCCCGGGGTTGTTCCCCGGTAAAACCGGGATTTGCAGCGGAACGAGGGGCGGGCTCGCGGATCTGATGGATGTCGCGATATCGCGATATGGGAGCGGTGATGGGAGCGGTTCCCGGGCCGTTAACGCCGATCCCAAGGGTGAGGTGTGGATGGAATTCCCGGGAAATCCCACCCGAGCCCATCCCGGGATCCCCGGCGGGAATGGGGGATGGAGCAATGCGGCCTCCGGGCAGGAAAAGTGTGCGAAAACTGGGTAAAAAGTGCGGAAAAAGTGCGTGAAAAGTGTGTAAAAAAGTGTATAAAGAAGTGTACAAAACCTGTATAAAGAAGTGTATAAAAAGTGTATAAAAGTTGTACTAAAAGCTGTATAAAAAGTGCAAAAAAGTGTATAAAACTGTCTAAAAACTGTATAAAACTGTATAAAAAGTGTATAAAAACTGTATTAAACTGTCTAAAAAACTGTATAAAGACTGTATTAAAAACGGCATAAAAAGTGTATTAAAACTGKATGAAAACTGTATAAAAACTGTATRAAAACTGTATAAAAACTATAAAAAGTGTATAGAAAGTGTATAAAAACTATAAAAAGTGTATAAAAACTGTATAAAAACTATTAAAAAGTGTATAAAACTGTGTAAAAACTGTATAAAAGTATACTAAAAGCGTATAAAAATTGTCTAAAAACTACATAAAACTGCATAAAAACCGTATTAAACTGCATAAAAACKGTATAAAAAAACCGTATCGAAACAGAAACTTTAAGGAATTCAGRGATTTYAGAGGGTTGATAATGAAGAACACAGAAATCGATAAATGGTTTRGGAACATAAAACAATCGCGGGCCTCCGAAACTCGCTGAGAACGGGGAGCGGGAGTTTGATTAATTAATATTAATTGGGATTCATCGATAACGATTGGAATCAGCGATGGATCCGGGCGGGCAGCGGGGGGGGCGGGGCTGTGCCTCAGTTTCCCCTCCTGGAATGCGGCGGCTCCAGGGAGGAGAAGGAATTTGGGGTGGGAATTTTGAGGGGTTCCCAGGAGAGGGAGGAGAGTTTGTGCCTCAGTTTCCCCGGGAATGCCGCAGCTCCAGGAATGAGCGGGAATTTGGGGCGGGAATTCGGGGGATCCCAGGATCAGGGAGTGGGATTTGTGCCTCAGTTTCCCCAGGAAAGCTCCAGGCAGGAGCGGGGATTTGGGGGGATCCCAGGGTAAGGGACTGGTTGTGCCTCAGTTTCCCTCCCAGGAATGCGGCAGCTCCAAGAAGAAGAAGAAGCGGGAATTTGGGGCGGGAATTTGGAGGATCCCAGGCTGATGGGGAAGGGGGGCTGTGCCTCAGTTTCCCCAGGAAAGCTCCAGGCAGGAGCGGGGATTTGGGGGATCCCAGGGAAAGGGACTGGTTGTGCCTCAGTTTCCCCAGGAATGAGGCAGCTCCAGGGAGGAGCGGGAATTGGGGTGGGAAATTTCTGGGATCCCAGGAGGAGGGAGGGGGATTTGTGCCTCAGTTTCCCCCCAGGAATGCGGCAGCTCCAGGAATAAGCGGGAATTTGGGGCGGGAATTTGGGGTGGGAATTCGGGGGATCCCAGGCTGATGGAGAAGGGGGGGTGGGGGTTGTGCCTCAGTTTCCCCAGGAAAGCTGCAGGAAGCAGCGGGAATTTGGGGGGGGGGCGGGAATTCGGGGGATCCCAGGATAAGGAGGGAGGGGGATTCGTGCCTCAGTTTCCCCAGGAATGCCGCAGCTCCAGGAAGAAGCGGGAATTTGGGGTGGGAATTCGGGGGATCCCAGGATGAGGGAGGGGGATTCGTGCCTCAGTTTCCCCCCAGGAATGCGGCAGCTCCAAGAAGAAGCGGGAATATGGGGCGGGAATTTGGGATGGGAATTTGGGGGAGGGTCCCAGGATAAGGGACTGGTTGTGCCTCAGTTTCCCCAGGAATGAGGCAGCTCCAAGAAGAAGAAGCGGGAATTTGGGGTGGGAATTTGGGGGAGGGTCCCAGGATAGGGAGGGGGATTTGTGCCTCAGTTTCCCTCCCAGAATGCGGCAGGTCCATAAAACAGCGGGAATTTGGGGCGGGAATTTGGGTGGGGAATTTGGGAGATCCCAGGATGAGGGAGGGGGATTTGTGCCTCAGTTTCCCCCCAGGAATGCGGGAGCTGCGGGCAGGAGCGGGAATTTGGGGTGGGAATTTGGGAGGGGGATTCCAGGATGAGGGGCTGGCTGTGCCTCAGTTTCCCCAGGAATGCGGCAGCTCCAAGAAGAAGAAGAAACGGGGATTCGGGGCGGGAATTTGGGGGATCCCAGGATGGGGATGGAGGGGGGGGATTCGTGCCTCAGTTTCCCCGGGAAAGCTCCCGGCAGGAGCAGCGGGAATTTTGAATTTTTGGGTGGAATTTTCCCGGAACGGAAATTAAAACCGCAACTCCATTAAAATTCAGAAAAATCAAAGTTTTAAAGGAACAAAGGGAAGGAGATTCGGGATAAAAAAAGAGCGGGGCCCTTTCCAAACGTCCCGGGAGGCGGATAAGGAATTCCTGAGGGTGGGAACAACCTTGGGATCGGGACAGAGCCGGGACCGCTCCCGATAAGGAATTCCTGAGGATGGGAACGGCCTTGGGATGGATAAAATTGGGACCGTTCCAGGCACGGGTTGTGGTGTTCTCTGGGAAAGACGAGATTATTTATATTTGAAAAATAGATTTATAAAGAATAAATATTTATTTTTTATTATTTATATTATTTATATTATTTATATTTATATTATTTATATTTATATTATTTATATTTATATTTATATTTACATTTACATTTACATTTACATTTATATTTATATTTATATTTATATTTACATTTACATTTACATTTATATTTATATTTATATTTATATTTATATTTATATTTATATTTATATTTATATTTATATCTATATCTATATCTATATCTATATCCATATCTATATTTATATCTATATTTATATCTATTTTTATTTTTATTTTTATTTTTATTTTTATTTTTATATTTATTTTTCTATTTATATTTATATTTATTTTCATTTTCATTTTCATTTTCATTTTCATTTTCATTTTCATTTTTATATAGTTCCACGATATAAAGATTGTTTATTTTTGTGGCACAAAGAT
>CADDXX010001329.1:6642-17312 GCA_902810485.1 Alauda arvensis
CCCCCCCACCACCTCAGTTCATAAACTGCACCCCTGGGGTGGGTTGGGGGGCTTCCCGTGGCTCTGGGGGCTCTGTAGGATTTTGGGGAGGGGTCTCACCTGTCCCTTATCCCCCCACAGAGCAGAAGGTGCAGTTCACCCACGATGAGCAATGGGTTGTGGGGATTCCCCCTGGTTTTGTGGGGTCTCCCCTGGCTTTGGGAGGGCTCCCCTTGCTCTGGGGGCTCTGCAGGATTTTGGGGAGGGGTCTCACCTGTCCCCCATCCCCCACCCCAGTGCGGAAGGTGCAGTTTGCCCACAACGAGCAGCACCTGCTGGGTGGGTTAGGGGGGGTTCCCCTGGCTCTGGGGGCTCTGTAGGATTTTGGGTTGGGGTTCCCTGGCTCTGTAGGATTTTGGGTGGGGGTCTCACCTGTCCCCCTGTCCCTTATCCCCCTCCCCAGTGCGGAAGGTGCAGTTTGCCCACGACGAGCGGCACCTGCTGGCGTGCTGCTCTCTGGACGGGACGCTCTCCGTGTGCCGCCTGGCCCCGGGGCCCCCGGCCGTGCTGCGGCGCCTGCGGGGCCACGGCGCCGGCGTCTCGGACTTYGCCTGGTCCCTGTCCAACGACGTGCTCGTGTCCACCTCGCTGGACGCCACCCTGCGCCTCTGGGACCCCGCGGACGGGCGCTGCATCCGCCGCGTGCCCGACCCCGACGGGGCCGCGCTGCTGTGCTGTGCGTTCCAGCCGCTCAATAACAACCTGACCGTGGTGAGAAATGTGCTAAAATCCTCCTGAATTAATCTGAAACTGTTCTGAAACCTCACAGCCCTGAGAGACCCCAAACATCCCCCCAAATATCCCCTAAACCTGACCCCGATGGGGCCGCGCTGCTGTGCTGTGCGTTCCAGCCGCTCAATAACAACCTGACCGTGGTGAGAGCGGCTCTAAAATCCTTCTGAATTAACCCAAAAGTGCCCCGAAATCGTACAGACCTGAGAGACCCCAAACATCCCACAAACATCCCCCCAAAAATCCCCCAAACCTGACCCCGACGGGGCCGCGCTGCTGTGCTGTGCGTTCCAGCCGCTCAATAACAACCTGACCGTGGTGAGAAATGTGCTAAATTCCTCCTGAAATAACCCAAAACTACACTGAAATCCTGCAGTACTGAGAGACCCCAAATGTCCCTCAAATATCCCTCTAAATATCCCCTAAACCTGACCCTGATGGGGCTGCGCTGCTGTGCTGTGCGTTCCAGCCGCTCAGTAACAACCTGACCGTGGTGAGAGCAGCTCTGAAATCCTCCTGAAATAACCCAAAAGTGCCCTGAAATCTCACAGCCCTGAGAGACCCCAAACATCCCCCTAAACATCCCCTAAACCTGACCCCGACGGGGCCGAGCTGTGTCTGGGACAGGTTTGGGGGTCTCAGGTGTGTCCCTGTGTCCCCCAGGTGGGCAGTGCCCGGCACATGGTGCGGGTGGTGAACATCTCCACGGGGAAGGCGGCTCGGGGCGGCACCGGGCGCCTCCCGGGCCGGGTCCTCGCCCTCTGCTTCGACGCCCCCGGGCGCGTCCTGTGGGCGGGGGACGACCGGGGCTCGGTGTCATCGTTCCTGTGCGACCCCGGCACCGGTACTGGGGGCACTGGGAGGGGACTGGGAGGGATTGGGAGGGGAATGGGAGGGATTGAGGGGTACTGGGGGTCACTGGGATGGAATGGGGGGGCACTGGGGCAGCCCTGGGAGGTACTGGGGGGGTCTCTCACACCCCTTCCCCAGGCCGGCTGACCAAAGCCTCGCAAGGTGCTGGTGCAGGGGGTCACTGGGGGGCACTGGGGCTGTACTGGGAGGCACTGGGAGGCACTGGGATGTACTGGAGGCTCTCCCCCCAGGCAGGCTGACCAAGGCCTCGCAAGGTGCTGGTGCAGGGGGGCACTGGGGGGCACTGGGGCTGTACTGGGAGGCACTGGGGCTGTACTGGGAGGCACTGGGAGGCACTGGGATGTACTGGAAGCTCTCCCCCCAGGCAGGCTGACCAAGGCCTCGCGGGTGCTGGTGCAGGGGGTCACTGGGGGGCACTGGGGCAGTACTGGGGGGCACTGGGGCTGTACTGGGAGGCACTGGGGCTGTACTGGGAGGCACTGGGATGTACTGGAGGCTCTCCCCCAGGCAGGCTGACCAAGGCCTCGCGGGTGCTGGTTCAGGCCGGCGGCTCCATCACTTCGCTCTCAGCGCGGGCCTGGGCCAGCCGGGAGGCACCGGACCCGTCCCTGCTGGTCAACGCCTGCCCCGACCGCCTGCTGCTCTTCCGGTGGGTCTGGGGGCTTTGGGGACATCAGGGGGGCTTTGGGGACATTTGGGACCCTTCAGGGGGCTTTGGGGGGCTGGGGGATGTGGGGTGAACCAGACCCGTCCCTGCTGGTCAGCACCTGCCCTGGTTCCTGCTCTGTCCTGAGGTTTTGGGGCAGTTCCGGGGGGTTTCCAATCTCCTTTTTTCCACCCAAGGGTGGCACAGAGGGTTTTGGGGTGATTTTTTTGGGGTATTTCTGACCCCTTTTTGCTCATCCCAGATGGTGGAGAACAAAGTGGGTTCGGTGAGGTTTTAGGGGTGGTTTTTGGGGGATTTCCTGACCCCTCTCTTGGTCCCTCGGGATGGCAGAGGACGAGGGTGGCACGGAGGGTTTTGGGGCAGTTGTTGGGGTGATTTTTGGGTGTTTGTGACCCTCCCAGGGTGGTGGAGGACGAGGGTGGCACAGAGGGCTTGGGGGTGATTTTGGGGGGGTTTAGGGGCAGTTTTTGGGGTGATTTTTGGGGTGATTTTTGGGGTGATTTTTGGGTGTTTGTGACCCCCCCAGGGTGGTGGAGGACGAGGGCGGCTCGGGGGCCCCGGGGCTGCGGCTCCGGCGCAGTTTCCCCACGCGGCACCGGGAGCAGCCCCTGAGGAGCTGCTTCTGCCCCCTGATGTCCTTCAGGCAGGGAGCCTGCGTGGGTGAGCACTGGGAGGGACTGGGAGGGGATTGGGAGAGACTGGGAGCACTGGGGGGAACTGGGAAGGGGTCTAAGGGGGACTGGGGTGGGTGCAGGCACGGCCCCCATCCCCTCAAGGTTGTCCTCAGTGAGGAGCAGCAGAGAGGGGCAGTGGGGTCACCCCTGTCCCTTGTTGTCCCCAGACAGTGACAGGCAGTGAGGGGGACACTGAAATCACATCCCTGACCCTGTCCCTGATGTCCCCAATGTCCCCGCAGTGATGGGTAGCAAGGAAATGAGTGGGATCACACCTCAATGTCCCCAGTGATGTCCCCAATGATGTCCCCGCAGTGACAGGCAGCGAGGCGGTCAGTGGGATCACACCTCAGTGTCCCTGGTGTCCCCAAGGTCCCCAATGTCCCCAGTGATGTCCCCATCTCCTCCCAGTGACAGGCAGCAAGGGGGGTGGTTTGCTCCTGTCCCCAGTGATGTCCCCAATGCCTCTGATGTCCCAATGTCCCCTCAGTGATGGGCAGCGAGGGAATCAGTGGGACCACACCCCAATGTCCCCAGTGATGTCCCCCTGTCCCCGCAGTGACGGGCAGCGAGGGGGGTGGTTTGTTCCTGTCCCCAATGTCCCCATGTCCCTGCAGTGACAGGCAGCGAGGGGATCACACCCCAATGTCCCCGATGTCCCCAGTGATGTCCCCAATGATGTCCCCATGTCCCCTCAGTGATGGGCAGCGAGGGGATCAGTGGGATCACACCTCAGTGTCCCCAATGTCCCCGATGTCCCCCTGTCCCCACAGTGATGGGCAGCGAGGGGATGAGTGGGATCACACCCCAATGTCCCCGATGATGTCCCCAATGTCCCCAATGTCCCCGCAGTGACGGGCAGCGAGGGGATCACACCCCAATGTCCCCAGTGATGTCCCTAGTGATGTCCCCAATGTCCCCCTGTCCCCTCAGTGACAGGCAGCGAGGGGATCAGTGGGATCACACTCCCATGCCCCCAATGTCCCCAATGTCCCCCATGTCCCCAATGTCCCCGCAGTGACAGGCAGCGAGGGGATCAGTGGGATCACACTCCCATACCCCCAATATCCCCAATGTCCCCAATGTCCCCCTGTCCCCGCAGTGACAGGCAGCGAGGACGCCTCCGTGCACTTTTTCGACGTGGGCCGCGCTGCCCGTGCCACGGTGAACACCCTGCAGGGCCACGGGGCGCCCGTGCTGGCCGTGGCCTTCAACTGCGACGAGTCCCTGCTGGCCTCGGGGGACGCCGCGGGCACCGTCATCGTGTGGCGCCGCCAGCACGCCTGAGCTCCCCAAAATCCCCCAAAAATCCCCACGGGGAACACCCAAAACTGGCTGGAAATACCCCAAAAAACCGTCCTGAAATGTCCCCGGTGTGGCCTCTGTTGTGGGTGTTGGGTGGGAGTGAAACGTCCCCAAAATGTTACCCAAAATATCCTGAAATGGTTCCAAAAATCCACCTGAATCCTCCCCAAAAATTGTCCCAAAGTTCTACCCAAAAATCACCCCGTGGTTTTTGCCCCGGTGGGGCCTCCAGCGCTGCAGGTCTTGTGAGGCACCAAAATCCCTCCAATCCTCCCCAAAACACCCCAAAATCCGACCCAAAATACCCCAAAATCCTACCCAGAACCTTCCCCAAAATTCTACCCAAAATACGCCAAAATCCTCCCCAAAACCCTCCCCAAAATCCTACCCAAAATATGCCAAAATCCTACCCAAAATACCCCAAAATTCTCCCCAAAACACCCCAAAATCCTTCCAGAAATCCCCCCCAAATCTACCCAAAACACTCCAGAATCCTACCCAAAATACCTCAAAATCCTACCCAAAACTTTCCCCAAAATCCTTCCAAAAACACCCCAAAATCCTTCAAAATCTCCTCCAAAACCTCCCCAAACCCACCCTGAAATCTTGCCCAAAATACCCCAAAACCACCCCAAAATGCCCATCTGGCACCGAGTTTTGTGGGCTTTGTGTGACACCAAAATCCTCCCCAAAATTCCCCCAAATATCCCAAACCTGCCCCAAAAAAATCTGCTTGATCCCAACTACAGCACACCTGGAGCACCCCAAAAACCCCACCTGGACTCTCCAAAAACCCACCTGGAGCCCCCAAAACCTCACCTGGACCCTCCCAAACCCCCCTGGGAGCCTCCAAAACCCCTCAGACTCCCCAAAACCAGCTGGGACCCCCCACATCCTCCCTCAAAATGCGCCTGGACCACCCAAAACCCCACCTGGACTCCCTAAACCCCACCTGAACCCCCCAAAACCTCACCTGGATCCACTAAAACTCCACCTGGAGGCCCCCAAAACCCCTCAGACTTCCCCAAAACCAGCTGGGACCCCAAAAATCCTCCCTCAAAACCCACCTGGATGCTCTAAAACCCCACCTGGAGCCTCCAAAATCCCTCAGACTCCCCAAAACCAGCTCGGATCCCCCAAGACCCTTCATTAAAACCCACCTGGACCCCCCAAAACCCCACCTGAACCCTCCCAAAACCCCACCTGAGACCCCCAAAACCCCTCAGACCCCCCAAAACCATCCCGGACCACCCCCAAAACCCTCAGACCCCCCCCCCAAAGCCCAAAGAGCCGCGGGTGGCAGTGGAGGCGTGGCCCAGGTGTGCGGTGGGTGTGGCCCAGGTGCGGCCCAGGTGTTTCAGAACAGGAACTTGCGGCACGAGGCCGCCCCGCACTTGCACTCGATGCGGCCGCGGGCGCGGGGGGAGCCCCCCAGGGACCCCCCCACCAGCCCGAAGTTGGAGTCCATGCGGGTGCTCTCGGCGTCCACGGGGTCCACTGCGGGGACAGGGGGGGTCGGGGACCCCCAGGTGTGCTCAGGTGCTGCCAGGTACAGCCTGGACACCCCCAGGTAAAGCCTGGACCCCCCCAGGTGTGGCCCTGACCCCCCCACACATCCCCAAAATGGGGTCTCTGTGTCCAATGCGGGGAAAAGGGGAGTCAAGGACCTCCAGGTGTGCTCAGGTACATCCAGGTACAGCCTGAACATCCCCCCAGGTGTGGCCCTGAGCCCTCCCCAGACCCCCACAGTGCAGATTGAGCTGAGAGGAGTGACGTCTGTGCAAGACAGGTGTGTGACAGGTACAGGTGTGTGACATGGACAGATGTGACAGGTACAGGTGTGACCCAGGTGTGACAGGTAGTGTGCATGTTGTAGTCAAAGGTGAGCTCCTCGCCAGCACAGTGGTGAACAGGGCGATGTGGGGCAGGGACAGGTGTGTGACATGGACAGGTGTGACAGGTACAGGTGTGACAGGTACAGGTGTGACACAGGTGTGACACAGGTGTGACAGGTACAGGTAAGGACAGGTACCGTGCATATTGTAGTCGAAGGTGAGCTCCTCTCCGGCGCGGATGGGCCGGGTGGCGAACAGGGCGATGCGGGGCAGCCGCTGGTCCAGGTTCTCGATGAACACGTTGTACACCTGCAGGTTGGGGTCACACTGCCCCGCCCAAACAGGTGAGACACACCTCAACAGGTGAGCCACGCCCCCCCAGAGCGAGCCACACCCACAGCACTTGACCCACCCTAACACCTGGCAGGTGAACCCCACCCACACCTGAGGGAAAAGGTGCTGGAAGCTCCACCCACAAGGCAGGTAAGGCCACACCTCTGCACAGGTACAGCCCCACCTGTACAGGTGARTCCCACCTGTGCCCAGGTAAGCGCGGGACTCACACTGTGGTTAACGAAGTGCGAGATGTTGCCGTAGTGGGCGGCGTCCACGGTGTACACGTCCTCCACGTAGTCCAGGTCAAACAGGTACGTGGCGCCCTGGCGGTCGTACACCTGGCCCCGGCGCTCCGCCTCCTCCGAGGTGATGATCTGCCACAGGGACACACCTGTGTCACACCTGGGGCACACCTGAACCACCCCACACATCTGTGTCACACCTGGCACACCTCACACACCTGCCACACCGGGGCCACACCTTAACCACCCCACACCTGGGGCACACCTGAATCACCTCACACACCTGGGGCACACCTGAACCCATCCTACAAGCCTGTGTCACACCTGTACCCACTCACATCTGCACCATGTCACACCTGTCCCACACCTGTGCTCACCTCCCCATGACAAAGGATTTCTTGCGGATGCGCTCCAGCGTGCGTACGCCCCAGCCCTGTCACACACACCTGAGCTGTGTCACACCTGTATCACACACACCTGTATTATCACACACACCTGTCACATCTGTGCTGTGTCACACCTGTATCACACACACCTGTATTATCACACACACCTGTCACATCTGTGCTGTGTCACACACACCTGAGCTGTGTCACACACACCTGTACTGTATCACACACACCTGTATCACACCTGTGCTCACCTCCCCCACGTACTCCATGACGAAGGAGTTCTTGCGGATGCGCTCCAGCGTGCGCACGCCCCAGCCCTGTCACACACACCTGTGCTGTGTCACACACACCTGTACTGTGTCACACACACCTGAGCTGTGTCACACACACCTGTACTGTGTCACACACCTGTATCACACCTGTGCTCACCTCCCCCACGTACTCCATGACGAAGGAGTTCTTGCGGATGCGCTCCAGCGTGTGCACGCCCCAGCCCGGTCACACACACCTGAGCTGTGTCACACACACCTGTACTGTGTCACACCTGTCACACACACCTGTATCACACACACCTGTCCCACTCACCTCCCCCACGTACTCCATGACGAAGGAGTTCTTGCGGATGCGCTCCAGCATGCGCACGCCCCAGCCCCATCACACACACCTGTGCTGTATCACACCTGTCACACACACCTGTATCACACACACCTGTACTGTGTCACACACCTGTCCCACCTGTGCTCACCTCCCCCATGTACTCCATGACGAAGGAGTTCTTGCGGATGCGCTCCAGCGTGCGCACGCCCCAGCCCCGTCACACACACCTGAGCTGTGTCACACACACCTGAGCTGTGTCACACCTGTATCACACACCTGTGTCACACACACCTGTCCCACTCACCTCCCCCACGTACTCCATGACGAAGGAGTTCTTGCGGATGCGCTCCAGCGTGCGCACGCCCCAGCCCTGTGCTGTATCACACCTGTCACACACACCTGTACCACACACACCTGTACCACACACACCTGTCCCACCTGTGCTCACCTCCCCCATGTACTCCATGACGAAGGAGTTCTTGCGGATGCGCTCCAGCGTGCGCACGCCCCAGCCCCATCACACACACCTGGGCTGTGTCACACCTGTATCACACACCTGTGTCACACACACCTGTCCCACCTGTGCTCACCTCCCCCACGTACTCCATGACGAAGGAGTTCTTGCGGATGCGCTCCAGCGTGCGCACGCCCCAGCCGCGCCCGTCGCCGGTGCGGAAGATGCACAGGTCGTAGCGGATGCCGCGCTGCACCACGCGGTTGGGGCACTCGGCGCCGCAGCGGCAGCGCGAGTTGCACTCGTAGATGGGCAGCCCCGCCCGGATGCGCACCTGGCCGGCCTCGTTGTAGGCGAACCTGTTGCGGGACGCGCCCGGGCAGCAGCCCCCGGCCAGCGTGGCCTCGGCCAGGCAGTCGCGGCACTCGCAGCCGGCCGCCACGGGGGTCAGCGCCACGCCCTCGCCCACCTTGTACTCGTTCACGTACACGAAGTCGCGGGGAGGGCCGTGCAGGTCCACCTCGTTCTCCACGGCGATGCGGCCGCTGTGGCTGCGCGTCAGGTTGAGGTGCAGCTCCCAGCGCCGCAGCGCCCGCCGCTGCTCCGCCTTCTGCGCCAGGTACGAGACGGCGCGGGCGGGGAGGCCGCGGGGTCCCGGCCGAACCGGGCCGCCCGGAGCCCGGGCCAGGTCGGCGTGAAGCTGCTGCAGCAGCCCCCGGCAGCGCAGGTTGCGGCGGGGCTCCCAGGTGTTGGCCGAGGAGGGGTAACCGCGCCACTTGACCAGGTAGAACTCCTCGTCCTGCGGAGGAGGGAGGGGGATATGGGGTGAGGAGGGGTCTCATGAGGTCTGGGGGGGGTCCTGGGGTGACCCCGATGTCTGGGGATTTCTGGGGTTTCACGAGGTCAGGGGGGGTCCTGGAGGAACCCCGTTTTGGGGGTCTCATGAGCTCTGGGTGGTCCTGGAGTGACCCCAATGTGGGGGTCTTTTGGGGTGTCACGAGAACAGGGGGGTCCTGGAGTGACCCCAATGTGGGGGTCTTTTGGGGCCTCTTTGGGTCAGGGGTGTTTGGGGGCTCCCAAAGGAAACAGTCAAAGGAAGCTTGGGGGTATTAAAGGAGACCCCAATGTCCCTGTGGGGTCTCATGACATTCGGGGGGGTCCTGGGGTGCAGTGCAAAAGTGCAGCCCCGTTTGCCCCCAAGGGCTCTGGTAGTGCCCGGGGTGGGGGTCCCGGGTCAGTTCCCGGTCTCTGGGGGCTGTCCCGGGTTAGTTCCCGGTGTCCAGGGGCTGTCCCAGTTCAGAGATCCCGGGTTAATTCCGGGTGTCTCTGGGGGCTGTCCCGGGGCAGTTCCCGGTGTCCGGGGGCTGTCCCGGGTCAGTTCCCGGTCTCCGGGGGCTGTCCCGGGTCAGTTCCCGGTCTCCGGGGGCTGTCCCGGGTCAGTTCCCGGTCTCTGGGGCAGACCCCGGGTTATTTCCGGGTGTCACTGGGGGCTGTCTCGGTTCGGGGGTCCCGGGTCAGTTCCCGGTCTCCGGGGCCTGTCCCGGTTCAGGTGTCCCGTGTCCCCCTCACCCGCACTCTCCGGTAGTCGCACAGCAGCTCCACCTCGAAGTCGCCGAGGTTGCGGCGGGTGACGCCGAGGGCGCGGCACCGCACGCGCTGCAGCCGGCACAGGTCCTGCAGTCGCGACCAGGACGACAGGCAGCACACGGAGCAGCCTGCGAGTGTCACCCGGGGGCAGGGGACACAGCGGGGAGGGGGCGTGAGGGGCGCTGGGGACAGCAGAGCCCCCTCCTCAACCTCACACAGACCCCTCCTCAATCCCCTCCCGGCCCGCACGCACAGCCGGCAGCGCTGCGCTGTCGCGACAGGCGGGACAGGGAGCACCCCGCGGGTGTCACCGAGGGTTGGGGACACAGCGTGAGGGGCGCTGGGGACAGCAGAGCCCCCTCCTCACCTCACACAGCCCCCTCCTCACCTCACACAGACCCCTCCTCAATCCCCTCCCGGCCCTCACACACAGCCGGCACCGCCGGCGCTATCGCGACAGGCGGCACACGGAACGCTCTGTGAGTGTCACCGAGCTGTCGCGACAGGCGGCACACTCTAGGAGTGTCACCGAGGGTTGGGGACACARCGTGAGGGGCYCTGGAGACAGCACAGCCCCYTCCTCACCTCACACAGCTCGCCCCCCACCCCCGGGCCCTCACACACCGCCGGCTCTGTCGCGACAGGCGGCACACGGAGCACTCCGCAGGTGTCACCGAGCTGTCGCGACACGCGGCACACTCCGGGTGTGCCACCCAGGGGAGGGGACACACCGGGGAGGGGTCCTGAGGGGCTCTGATGACAGCACAGCCCCCCCCTCCCCTCACACAGCACCCCCCCCACACCCACACCCGGCACCGCTCGCTCTGTCGCGACCTCACCACAGCGACAACACTGGGGGAACTCCCGTGTGGGTGAGGGGACACCGAGGGGAGGGGGATTTGGGGACAGCACAGAGGGGACAGAGAGGACAGAGCCC
>CADDXX010001330.1:0-18418 GCA_902810485.1 Alauda arvensis
ATTAATATGCAGGAAGCACCTGTTTTCTGTGGGCATTTCTTCCTKTTAAAAWTCCAKAGTCRAGCTGAATAGAAATGTTYTGTGTAATGATTTTCATGAGCAATTAGAAAACTTKTTTAATAATATAAAAAGCCATAACATTTTTATGTTGGGAKGAAATTCTTTACTCTGAGTRYTGTGAGGCACTGGAACAGATTTCCCAGACAWGTTATCCCATGGTTCTCCCATGYSTRRAAGYGTTCAAGGTCAGGTTGRATGGGGTTTTTAGAAAYCTKGTCTAGTGAAAGGTGCTTAYGGTCAGAGGTCTGGAACTAGATGATCTTTAAGAWCCCTTCCAACCCAAGCCATTCTGTGACTCTATGATTARTGCTTTGCTACAGGAAGTTAATTTMAGTCACTTTAAATTAGTTGCTATGTAACTGGACTTTTGTATKCATCAACAATACACCAAGCTTTTCTCCACWAGCAAGCACTTCCCAAGGGCAGGCGCAGGAAGTCAGGAACCACTGGGGTAAATTCAGTAAGCGTGTGTGAAAAGATACTGGTGAAAGAACCAACAGCAGCAGTCTTACAGGTCTGCAATACTAGAGCATAGAATGCCAAGAGCACAACCTTATGGGATTAATGAGATRTCATTAAAAGAAATTAAGTATATTCATAACATTTCCAGGAGCATCATTTTTTGACATCACTAAGAGCAGAGTAGCTGAATGTTCTTTCAGTCAGCATCTGTGATTGTGAAGAAAATTGTGCAYTATGAGGGATGGGCAGGCAGGCATTCTAAATCTTTTGGGGCATAGTGTGGGCAATTTTATCTGAAAATTATTAGAATTAATCACAAACCCTATCTTCAGGAAAGGTGAGTGCTACCATTATAAAGTAATAGGTGCATATTATACTTCATACAAAGTCATGACTTCAGCACATCTCTGAGTCACTGGCAAAGGGCCCTTGCTAGCACTCACTAGAGCAAGTTCACAGAAGAAAYTCATAGAGGAAAATCCCTCAGGGTTATTTAACATTATAATACTCCTGCTTGCTCAGCTGCTCATTGCTGGTAGCTGGGAAGGTGTAACTAGGAAAGTGCTACTACATAACCTGCCATAATATTTTTTCCCCCAGGCACCCACCACACTACGTTATTGGATGCATCATGCCARCTTAATGGGACCCATTTGGCTATGGTTGAGATACAAGGATTATGAGTACACAAAATAGGTTATGGGTTTATGGGTTATTTATTTTATTCTGTCGCTAACATGCCAAAGCTAAGCAGACTTTCCTTAAAGGAAATGGAATGGAAATTCATTCAGGATAGACTCCAAATTCAAAAAAGTCGGAAAAAGGGGGGAGTAAAGTCAGGGCAGTAATTCAACCTTGACTGTAATCTTTGCTCTGTCTACTACTGTAATCATTCACTCCCAAGTCCTGGATGTTGGCTCTACACTGACCAGAGTATAAGAACTCCCACGGAGCCCATGGGGGTCACTAAGGTGAACAGTGATAAATCAACATGTTTTGCTTCCACCAGCTGTGATGGAATAATTGTACTGAACATTGTAGTTATTAAAATCACATTTGTCATGGAAGAAAAAAAAAGGAAAAAGAAGAGATTGAGGACTCAAAGGGTCTTATAGATACGTTTTTGTATAGGGTATCTCATTTTCTTTTTTAAAAAAGATAACTCCATTGCGCTGGACTGAGAGAGGAGGAAGAAAGATGTGGGAGAACAATCAAAATCAAATTCAGTTTGTGGTGTTAGCCGCTGCGTCTCAGTGCCAGTTGCTAATTGTCGTACTGGGACGTGCAGTGAGGACACTGAAAATAGCTCACAGCAGCAAATGCCTATTACATTGTTTAGATATGCAGGCTCCCCTCCACCCTGCTTGGCTTGTTTATCTGTTTGCAAATAGTTTCCTTGGGGAKCAGGTTTTGCAAATGTTTAATAATTTTTTGTGTGTATTAAATTCTTTGGCAGGCTACACAGAAATGAGGAATAAAAGGGAAACCAATGAAAAAAAGGGAACCCAATATTTCTAACATTTTTCCCCCAGGTGACTTGCTTATGAGCAAAGGCCAAACTGTGTCCTACAAARGGAGTATCTTCCAATTCTTCCTGAGGATGAAAAACCTGAGCTGAATGAAGTGTGCACACTCACCTGTAGGCTGGTTTGCAYACACTCATATCACTAATATTTTCAATCATGACTAAGGTACAGAAAGGGTAGGAGCTATTGTCTGTATTCATAGCACAGAACAGCCTTCAAACTGCTCTGAATTAATCCAAGGATTGAAAGGATGGAGAGCTAAAGCTGACGTCAGAGGAAGTTCAAAAAAAAACATAAAAACTTCACAGCAACTATGGGGTGTTCTTGGAGCTGTGACAACAGCTGGAACAGWAGAGCTGTGAAGAGTCCCCAGGAACAGAACACCATGTGAAGAGGTCCTAGGAATGGGACAATGTAAAACCTTATTTCTGTGACAACTAATTGCTCAAATAGGTTTAATCAGAAAGTGTAATAGTGTATAAGGCTAGATAATTACCATGTGGAGTGGGTCCACTGGAAGATGGCAAAGCTGATTAAGGCACGGGAGCATCTCTCTTACAAGAAAAGCCTGAGAGAGCTKGGCCTGTTCAGCCTTGAGAAGAGTTGACTGAGAGAGGACCTCATCAATGTCTGTGAGTATCTGAAGGGAGGTGTCAAGAGGATGTTTCCAGGCTCTTCTCAGTGGTGCCAAGCAATAGGACAAGAGGCAATGGGCAGAAACTGAGGCCAGGAACTTCCACCTGAACATGAGGAAGAATTTCTTTCTTTACTGTGCTGATGACCGAGCACTGGAACAGATTTACCAGATAGGTTGTGGAGTCTCCCTGACTGCAGATATTCAAGAACTGCCTGGGCACCATCCTGTGCCATGTGCTCTGGGGTGATCCTGTGGAGCAGAGAGGTTGGACCAGGTGACCTGCTGTTGTCCATGCCAACCTGACCCATCCTGTGATTCTGTGATTAGCTGATTTTGTCCGGAGTGAATAACACAAAATGCCAGCATGATTGCTTTTCAACAGCCAGAATAGACTGAAAGAAAAAATAAATGCTTTCTGCCCACTGAGAGTCACATCATATTTTCTGCACTTCTGCAAAATTAAATTCTTCTTCTAGGATCACAGTTACTTGCCTCTGCATGAGCCGTTGTTTCCCACAAGGCTTTTTCAGTTGAGAATTAAGTTGACATTTCCTAGGAACTGGAAAATGAGAAATATATTAAATTATTGTATAAGCAGGGAGATCTTAAGGTGGGACCTTCTTCCCCTCTGGGTCTACAAAGGCAATTAAGGGCATCTGATTAAWCCCATCATCAAGTTTGGTGGAAATAAAAATTTTAACATTCTTATTTACGGACCTCTAATCATCCTTTTTAAAAGGATGAGTCTTATATCATGCTAATTAAAGTATGAAATCTGAACCTGTTGAAAAATGCAATAATTTCAGGGTTCTTTTTTCTCCTTTTTCAATGCAGGATTAATACCAAATAAAGATCAATAGGAAATTAGATTCCTCTCCTACCAGACCATTGTTATKAAAGGTAGAAGAGCAAAACTCACGTATTTCTGTATGGAAAGGAATGGGGTGACTATCTATGCAAAATTGTACAGCCAACATAYGTCAGTCTTTCATTCCTAAAGGGCAGCAGAATAGGAATGCTCCGTTTCTCTAAACCCCCAACATCTACTTCAAATGAAGTTTGGTGTGAAAAGGTGATTGAGATGACCTCTAACTCCAAAAAACATTAGAAACTGAAGAACTGCTTATCCACATGGGAAAGGCATARCAAGGAACTCAGATAAAGGAGCAGAGACAGACAACATTCAGCTGACAAATAAAAATGGATTCTATGACATAAGGATGACTGAGGAACAAACTCCTGAGGGGTGTTTTATCTTGATTATCTGCAGACATGCCTTTTTGGAGGGCAGGATTAACACCAGCACAGAATGCAAGAGTGATGTAGATTAGATTGTCTGCCTTGAAGTAAGATTGGATAATCAWACGGAGCCTTTTGTGCATGACTGACTTCCCAGGCATGCACAGCTCWGAAGCAGAGTCTGTTTAGACTGGTCTACCCAGATTTTCAGGCTGGAGTTGTGGAAAATGAATGAAGTAAATGTATTTTAACTATTCTCTAGAACCAGCTGTGGAAGASAGCATGGAAAATATTGTACCATTCTAAATAAGCCACTCTCCTGTGTGTTAAGACCTGATTATTGAGAGATGCCTCTTCCGCAAAAAAAGGTGCAAATGAGACCATGTGCCAAGTCAATATTGTGGCTTTTGTTTAACAGTAAAATATGAGGTAGAGAGATAGAGGAAAGAAATAAAAGGGGGAGGGGGTGAGAGAAAGTGAGAGAGAATTAGATAAAATAGAGAGATAGTCACCATGCCTGTGGATACAGTAATATCCCATTGGTCCTTCTTCACCATGGTCTTCTCTGTGATGGGATTCCTCCAGTCCCTCAAAACTTCTCATTCTTCATACATTTCAGCAAACAAARGATTCAATGTCCATGGCTTACATGATTTCCTCAATTCCAGTGCTAATTAGTCTCATGTTCAGTCTTTGAATTTGGTGGGTTTCTTATATGGTTTCCCCCTTCCAGAACAGYCAGAGCTGATCTTCTGCACAGTTGCTGAGTTTGCTTTCAAAGCACACAAGAATTCTTTGTGTATTCTTTATGTCCACTATTGCTGTTCCCTCAGCTTATTTATCTCTTCGTAGTCTGAGATAATCAGACAATTGTACCACCTTTACCTTATCTCAGGTTTCAGTCAGGAATTGGATCTCTAACTGTCAGGAACTGCTTATCTAACTGTCTAAACTKCCAGGAATTTAGGGAGGCATATTTGTGTGGAAGGGATCAGAGGTCAGAGATGACTGAGCAGGTCCTGCTTTCTACAAAGTCCTTAACAGTTTGTAAAGAAATTATGATCTACAAGTCTCTTAGACTGTGGAGCCAACGGCCATCAAAGTCTACCCTATATATCCTAACTTGGGAAAACTGAGTGCAGAGGAAGGTGTGATACTCTCTGTTTCCCTTCAGCAACATAACATGAACATGTTAGGGATTATYTGGCACCCCCTTATGCTGCTCCACTGAAAAATTCATCTTGTGTGTCAACAGAAAGGGTAGTGAACTYGTTTGCTGCATACAGAAAAACATTATGAAATTAAGAATTAAAAAAATTAACTCAGAAAGGGATTCTTATTGAGGACCCTGAACCTTTCTGCCCTTAAAGGAATGAGAAAGAACGTATGCAAGCAGCCCTCAGAGATGTTTGCAACTTTTTGTGCTTTGTACTCATATGCCAGAGAGAGAAACAACTGCCAAAAGTACATCCTTGTGCTTCATTTTAGCAAACAAGAACAACCTAGAAGAGTGGTTCAGCTTTAAGAGAATGTGTCCTCAAATATTTGTATTAGCAAAGTGCTTACCTAATCCAGAGTTAATTGGAAGAAAAGAACTATTCAATGACTGACAGTCTTATATGGCCTTTCTAATCATGCCTCTCCCATTGTCTGGATAAAGATTTGATGGATAGGCCTTTTATAATCTTGCACTAAATTCCTGTTTTATAGGGATGAGAAAGTGTACTTTGTACTCATATTGCAATATTCAGRTAATCATCTTTATAACTATACCTACCTGCAGCACTTATAAAGAACAGCCTAAAATCAGGCTACTAAATCCATACTCAACCACTGTAACCAATCTAATAACTGAGCTGTTTCATGTAAAGTCAGAGATTTTTTTCCTACTATTCATTGGTTACCTGCATGGCAATTCTGGGAATGTTGATTGCATGGAGGGAGAAGTTGCAGAAATGGGAAAACCAAAAAATTTGGACTCCAAAATACACTTTTAATGAGCTAGTTTTATCATGGTGATATGAGAGCCTTGTTTAATTTACAGCTGCATCTTAATCTCTGTGGTAAGTCCAACATTGTTTTCTGATTTTATTACATAAATTGTTGATAACACTGAGAATTAGATTTTAATCAAGAAAAGATTACTCCTGGGCACTAAATCTCTGACTAATGCACTAATACAGTACAGGAGAGCACTGTAGCATGTAATTTTATCCCTGCTTAGTAGAGTACATAAAGTCATGTTTAATTTGAAGCCTGTGAAAAGTCCCACTGACTCTTAAAAAAAGCAGGTTTATGAGAATCCAGGAGAATCCAGAGCACAAATTCAGCAGCAAATMAAATGAAAACAAGAACAGAAGAGGGTAAAAGTTGTTGATTTATTCTCTCCCATTCTCTTCCCAAGTGGCAGTTATTCTGCTGTCACAACATTATGATTCATTATTTGTTGAGAAGGTTTTCTACCATGACCCCTCTTGTCTACAAGATGCTGTGCAAGCCCTGAAAGATAATAATCCCACCCCAGGTGGCTTGCAGTCCATTTCTAGATGATGCAGCAGTTTCTGTCACCATCCTTACCTAAAGGAGACTGAAACTGAAGCTTTCTTTGAGCTCTGTCTTTCCTGCACTTCTACATTTTTATTAATGACACATGGTTTTGCAGAAAAGCTGAATTTGTATGCCAGACTGTGCTCTTAACATTGCCAAAAACCCAAACATGAAGCTGAATTCATACACAGTGTCTTACAAAACTGATTAAAAAAATTAGCATGAATTGCTAAGTACTGCCCAAATTAACACAAATCAGAGTTCATTACGTAGCATTAGGAGGCAATTTATTGCAGTCATTATGCCTGCTGTTACAGAGAACCATATGCCAACTCCAGAAATAGCAAGCATTCTGAATCAGGGTCATTGCTGTCWTATTTGCATGTGAAACACATTAATTGATCTCCTGTGCACATTAAAATTTAAACCCACGCTTTTTTTTGCTGCTGAATGCTCCATCATATATTTGTTGTGAGAAGGGCCAAGGAAGACTGGGTGGAGAGAGAGAGAGAGGTGATGTTTTAGAGGAATACTTGTCCCAAACTGTGATAGATCATTAAGCAGTTAAATCCATTCTGCTTAACTAAATGAGGTCCTAAATATCTTTTGGTTTCCCCAGTAGGAAGATRTGCAGTCATACATGTCAGACATGTGAAATACCATGTTCTTACCCATGTCATCTTGTTCTGGTGGTCTTCCTCAGGAGGTTGTATCTGTAACAGCTAAAGGGCAAACAACACAGGTTTTTAAAAAGTTGTCTCCTCCATAAGGGTTCCTGTGCCATGGAAAAAAGGATAATAAATCTCATTGTTCAATCACAACAAGTAACAATGTTAGCATGCTCTTCAACTGTTACTCCCAGGAGACACTGCTGCAGTGCAAATTAAAACAGCTCAGAAATAAAGATATGWATTTTGCTATTTCAGGTTGTATCCAGAATTTCCATGTTGTCTACAGATAAATAAAAGGGGAAAAGAAAACCCTTATTTAGCAAAAATAAATATATAACAGTAGTATCCTTTCCCCTAGCAGTTTTGATAAATCCTGGACAAAGGCAGTGGGAAACTTCAAATTAAAAAAAAAAAAGAAAAAAAAAAGAAAGAAAAAAAAGAAACAACTCTTTCCAAGGCAAGAGGAGATTATGGGATATGGGAGAGAAGCTGATGTGAAGTCACATTGTGGAAAAGTCTTTACTAAAAGATTGGTCATGGAGTTGATGCTAGACGGTTGACTTTTGGAAGTGAAGCCAGTGAAGGAGGAGGAGTTGAAAAATTTTGAGAAGAGCAAAGAGATGATTATATTAGACAAGCCAGACATTGGAGTTGGACAGGGAATTCTGACACGGGCATGAAGGGTGAATAAAGACCTGAAAGAACTGGGGACCGAGAAAGGGGTTTGTCAACAGCCATTTAAGGCAAGGTGGGAGCATTAAGTAGGACAGAAGAGGAGCAGAAATAGTGGCTGTCCCAGATTGTTTGTGCTGCAGTTGATGCCAATTCATTGAGCATATGGAAAATCTTTCCCTCTTGCCCCTTGAAAAGGAAGATGTATCTCTCAAGCTGTCTGCTGATATAGTAATCCATAAGGTCTTCCTGTTTGGTTAAGGTTTTCCTTGTCCAGTCATATGGATTTCTCTAATCTGTACTTTCCTTTAGGCCAGAGAGAAAATGGTTTAAAAATGCAATATGATTATGGATTGTTTTGCTTCACTTTGCTTTATGTGAGAGCAGATTTTCTGGAGCACATTCTCCAGGGTTTACCACASCAGCACAAAATTATCTGCCCTGTGAAAATAAATCACATGCCTATCCATATATCCTTTACCCCATGAAGACAGCATTTCTGTTGTGTCTGTCACCCTTAACAATAAAAATGGAAGTAAATTAGAAAATAGTAACTTAAACAAACAAAATCATTTWACCAGCATGAGCAAAATAACCCAGAAAACCTCAAAACTTTTCCCAGTYAATGTGCAAATGATGGCAGTTCCATGCCAGCAGTGCAAACAGCTGTTGTGGTTACCTAGACTGAGGGCAACTTCTCTGTAATGATGTGGGTTATTAAAATCTTCTGAGATAACATTATCAGGAGCAGCACACAATGCTACAGCATTTATCATTCACCTACTCTATTCTTGTCAGCACAGAGACATAAACACATTGCTTTCTAAGCAGGAAGTCAGATAGGCCAAAGCATGAATTTGAGAGCTGAGTGCTATTAACCTTCAGCAAATGTGAAGATAGCAGATATGCTTCAGCAATTTCATAAGGAAAATAAGTCTGTGCATCTATGTTGTTTTGCACTTAGTACCAGTAAATGTGGGTACTGAACTCAGCACTACACAGACACCTGCCATCCCAAACAGCAAGTGATGTGYTAGCAGTGGCAGAGACTGATGCATTATGATTCCTGTTGGGAAATCCAAGAGATAAAGGGATTATAGTCAGTAAAGCGTTTTGCCTTCATCATGACACCCAGAGTGCTCTGTGACCATTCAGGTTCCTTGTAAATACACCAGTGAACTGGGCAGCTCTGGCTGGGATACACATCAGCTTGCAAGGATACACATCCCTGCTGAGCATGGAGCCATCCCCAGACTGACTGAAGGAAGGGCTGCAGGGAAGGAAAGGGCTGAAGCCCTAAATCCAGAATGATGAACTGGCCTTTGCTACATCCGTAACATACACAGCATAAGACACTCCTTATGGGGTGTTAGACAAAGGGAAATGTTGCTTTTGCATCTGCTTTGGATTGAGCTGGGAAAGAGCAGAGYGTGGACAAGAACTGTTTTTCCAATAGGTTTAAAGAGCAAGAGAGGTGCCCAGTGCCTTTTAAACCAGCCATGTGAGTTCACAGAGAGTAGTGGTGCAAACAGAGCTTTGGTTAAGCCTGAGTTTATATCTGAAATGTCTCTTTTTCCATCCTTTCCAAAGTGTTTATGGGTAGGGTTATATATAAAGCAGTGATGGTGTTTCCTGTAATGTCCATCTGTGCCCCAGGATGGTGGCATGCAAGTTCCTGTGAAGTGTTTTCCAGACAAAGGGAAATCCAATAAGGTCAATATGCTGCTAAGGGAGCTTACAATTTGCCTTTAGTTCTGCTTAGCCCATATTGCAATCTATTCTAGACAAATCTGCTTTGCCTGTATGTGTACTGAGACAAAATAAAAATATGTTTCAGACAAGTCAATGTTCATTTCCCTCTGATTTCTGCTGATAGTCTGAGACTACCTGTTAGATTACAGAAAAATTCAAGGAAGCAGAATCATTTACAGCTTGTTTCAGTTTAATGTCTTCACAAAACCTGATTAATATTCTCTTTGTCCCTTARCAATGAAAATAATCATCTAATAAAGCCCAAGATTGTCTTCTGATGTCTGTCCAGTCTGAAAGACTGGTATATTGGCAGCTTTTTGGCGACTGGAAAAGAGTAAAGCCTGTCTATCAATATTGTACAGGTTTCTGAAAGATTCAATAGATCCAAAAACCATTGGATTAGAGAAGCATCATGATTTAACCCGGCCAGCCCAGTATGTAAAGGAGATTCCTTACTCCAGAGTTGGTCATTCCTTTCAAAATGAAAGACGAAATTCTTGGGAAAAATGTTCTATCCCCTGCATCATTGACTATTTGGAGTCCATCTTMGTCTGTGTTCAGAACAGAGCCAAAACTTTTTGTGTTTTTAATCTTTATCTCCTCCCAGACATTCTTCCAYACAGTTCCACAAGCAGCCACACTGGCAGTGCTGACAGAGGTGTGAACAGCAGCAGCAGCAGCAGGARGGGGGCAAGCTGCTGACAGAGAAAGTGAGATCTTCCAGCCTGCTTTGCTTCTGGATAAATTCCTCGTTTTTTCCTCCTTAATTGGAAACATTTGTTTTTCCTGCAAGGAAAAGGSAATGTGGATGTAAAAGCTCAGCATCCTCACACTCCAGATTTTCAGCCAGCTATTCATAAGCAGAGAAGAAGATTTCTCTGGGATAAGTAGAAACATTTAAATTTCAATATGGTTATTATTATTAGTACTATGTCTTTTATTTTTTTTTTTTTTTTTTTTAAAGCAGAAGACGGCATACGAGATGTGAAAGTGACTGGAGTTCAACGTGTGCTCTTCCTAGCTCTTTTTTTAAAGTCTATAAGCATACTGAGAAATTAATAGCTGTATTGTGTAATAGAAAAGCAGCAAAGTGCTCCAAAGAGCAGATGTATTTTGTTTGGACTTTTGTTTGTAGGAAATGTAAAATGYGATCTTTTTAAAACACAGTGAAACCTTTGCTTTACTTCTCTGACTTTGATGCTRGATTGGAGCCTGCACTGCCTTTTTGAAGGAACTTGTAATGGAAATGGTGAGACATCCTGAACTGCAGCAGATCAAGTGATTTCCCTCACAATGCAGCCCAGCGTGAGGAAGCAGCAGCAGTTAAGCAGACTAAAGGAAAGTGTGAACCGTCCCCAGAAGCCATTGCATTAGTGACGTTTATCTCAGCCGGGTAATCCACCTCAGTCAGGAGACGAATTTAATTTACTGTAGGAGCAGCAGCRGCATAGCAGGGCTATTTGTGTGCTCTTTATCTAAGGTGCTGTATAAAAAAGTCATCCTTTTTTCTCCTGGAGAAGACAAATTAGTTATTAGCARTCATAAGAAAGTGTTTCTCACCATGCAGATAGCTTCCTCTGCGTGTCTGCATTTATTTTCATGTCCCTTTGCCTAACAGCTCCTTGGAAAGGTTGTAAGCAGGAATCTCCTGCCCCAGCTTAGTAGGGGCACATCAGCCATAATCATGAGGACAGTCCCTCAAAAGACATCATGGCCATTTCACTAGAAAGGAAAGTGCTGCCTGCAGAAGAGCGAGAGGAGAAGA
The DNA here is from genome assembly GCA_902810485.1 of Alauda arvensis. Lineage (NCBI taxonomy): Eukaryota > Metazoa > Chordata > Aves > Passeriformes > Alaudidae > Alauda > Alauda arvensis. Next base: position 11,332 of record CADDXX010001330.1, read on the forward strand.
TCAAGGATACCATTCTAGGCAGATGGGTTTTCAAATATCTGTCCCTTTTGGGAAGACTCTAATTTCTGGAAGAACCAAGTATTTCTCCATTCTCAATATCAGAGTCCCAGCTTTGTAGTGTTCCAGGAATAAGGCACTCCTTAAGAGAAGATAAATTGCAAGATTTCAGAGCAGCATTTCTTAAACCCATCYGCTTAACCACGGCAAACTGACAGCAACTTTCCTGTCACCTCCTTGGTTTCAGCCCTCAAGCCAGACCATAGTCTATCATGTCCTTTACACTGGAGATTTTAGAGTCAACCCAACCACACTGCAGCAACAAGCAATCCATTTTCATCACAGGAGCACTGTTGAGACATCAAATCCCACTCCTTGAGGTGGCTAGAGCCTATTTGTTCCTAGTGTGGAGCCACTGGAAGGGCACAGGGTGATTGTGAGATTACTGGTCCAAAGGCTAATGGAACATTTCCTGCTGCAATGGAAGCKCTCATCTCTTTTTCTCTGAGAGCTTTCAGGTGTACACAGAGCTATCAAAATACTCTGAGACACTTTCAAGAGGTAAGAAAGCACACAGGCTTTTAGGCCAGATACTCACYTGAATTGTGTGAACCAACACTCCCTCATGTGTCCTCCAAAAACTGGGAGGAAAGAAAGATGCACTTAGAACCGTCAAAGTAAAAATACTGCCAGTGGAGCTCATCAATGGAATAATTCAGAGCAATACTGCCAGGAAGGCAATGGATCTTTAGCAACGTGACCAATCTGGGCTGGAYTCACTTCTGTTGTCCACCACAAATTGACATAATCATTATGAATCTCTTTAAAGCACTTCACCTCTGTTTCCTGTATCAAAATGTGGCCTCGAAGATATTCTGCTCCTTCTAGGCCAAGGCACAAATTTCACCTCCTGCAATTAGCACACTCTCCGAAGATTCCCGTTTTGTCACGGTCATTTTAGGCATCATCATTTTATTAAAACTTTCCAATCATCTCAGGTGATGAAGAGATGTTCATGTGCTTTTTAAAGGTTGCGAGCAGTTCTTCCCTTTCTAGGCAGAGTGGAGATGTTTGTGCATGTGTCCATACGATTGTCATTCTCCCAAATGAACGGCAGCAGAGTGTGGGAGGAAGGATTTGCATGATTGATGGGGAAGAATGAATTACTTCTAGCCACCCAGCAGTACAGTAATTGCTGTCTGGGAGGCAGCTGCAAGTTCCACATACTAGCTGTCAGTGTCACAGATGGTCTGAGTGCTTTGGTGTGGAGATAACACTGTGACAAAGGGACTGGCATGGTGGGAACACAGCACCACCATTCCTGGCTGGACACCCCCGGCAGCACTGGCAGCACTCTTGTGCTGCCCTACACCGAAGATGTCTCTGAGTGTTCCCTGCATTTGAAAGGATGATGATGTCTCTAGGAAAGAAACTAGAGATGAAAGCAGCAGCAGAGACCTATGAAACCTATGTGCCTTTCTCCCATATCCTTTCGGATTCCTAGAGGCTAAGGGGGTTTTGTCTGTTTTTTTCTTCTTCTTCTTCTTTTAAATTTTTAAAATTTTTTGATGCTGCAGAACAATCGTGAAAAGAAAAAAAATTCTTTCTAAAGACTGAGGGAATTTTCTAAGGTTCTCACAAGGTATTGAAGGGTAAAAAATACCTCATGAGTTTATTAATTAGCTCCCATGTCATCCTCAGAGAGCACTTCCAGACAGAAAAACATCATACCCAGCAGTATGACTGGGATTGCTGCATCACACACTTTATTCACTCTCCTGGCWCTGGAAAAGGCTCCCCAGGGAAGTGGTCATAGCACCAAGCCTGACAGAGTTCACTCAAGAAGCATTTGGACACCACTCTCAGGCTCATGGAGTGATTTTTGSGATGTCCTGTGCAGGGTCAGGAGTTGCACTCAATGATCCATGTGAGTCCTCTTCAACTCTGGATATTCTATGGTTCTATGATTCTGTGRTTCCATGATCCTGTGATTCCATAATGAGCACTGTGATTCCTGAGATCAAAGCTCTGACTGTATCCTCAAGTCACTGACTCAGGAAAAAAATCCAATTCAGAGTACTAGGAATTARGCTGTTTGTTGAGATGTGGCTCTCATCACTCCTTATGCCCCTCCTGCATGATTGTTTATTCATTTGCTATTTATCTTGTCCTGACTATGAACTGTAGGCTCACCATGTGGAACAGTCTGTCATTTTTTTTCTCCTCAAACCTACAGATGGAAATCTTAAATGCTTTTAGATCCTGGTTTTCCCTTGAAACCTGACTTGCTCTCCTCCATATTTTAGAGATGTATTTTGTTKTAACTTTTGACAGCATATCAAACAGATCAGTAATCCTTCATTAGAGATGRCACTTCTTGAGGCAGAGTTTGGATTAAAACAGAATTTTATGCTAATTCTGGCTTAATTCTTTCCTGATCTTTAGTGTAGCCATGGAGGGGTCACTTTAGTTTTATAAGATCTAGGAAAACATCATTTACAAAACAAAGGAGAGTATCTGGATGCCTTTACCCTCAGACAAAATTAGTTTGCTCATAAACCAAACATTTATTTAACACTTATTTAARGTTAATGGAAGATTATTTTTAGAGATAATAATTTATGACATAAACCAAATACAAGTAAAGAAGAATTAAGTTATTAAATAGATGCATGAAATCGATCTGTTAACATTCATTTAACATGAACAAACAAAACTGGTRYTAACAATTTGCAGTCAAAGTGGGTCTGCACTTGTAGAATCCTAATTATGAGCTGAACAACAAGATAAATATTGCCTCCATCTTYCCATATAGCTAACTCTTTTAGAAAACAAATCACTCAAGATGTTTACTTGTGTTAACTGTCCAAACTAGTTTGAAAACACCTCTCAGTGGGAACTTCTAGGTCCTTCCTTTACAGAACATGGTACTCCCTCCCAAGTGACAGAGTTGTCCCAGTATAGAAAGTTTTCTTGAACTGGGGAAGCAGATCCAATACAGGCAATCGAGACAATTTCCCATCTGGTAGAAACTCCCTGCATGATGTTGAAATTCACAGGATTAGGATGTTTCCCACAAACGGAAAGCTTGGCCCTAAGGGCTGTTATTTCTGAAAAGAAAGGGAAGAGTAGTCCACAGCTGAACACTACCAAAATAAGYAGAAAATTTCTCTCCTTTAGAATGCAGAGAAGCCAGCTTGTGTTRCCAGTGCACAAAAGCAGAATGTGACTTATTATTTCAAATGGCATTTAAAAGGAAGCTAAAAGGTTGGTTTTCAAGGCTCCCAGACAAGAAAATTCTTCATTCCAAAGTCTTGGTTAGCTGATCTTAATGTGAAGCAAGTTTTTTTGGGAGACAAAAGCTGAGCAAAGTATATTTCAGTAGAAAATCTACTGTCTTATTCACACGTTTTTCATATCTCACTCATTAAAGCAATAGAGTCTTAGCACATCTGTGATCTCACATTCTAAAACACAGAAACCATTCAGTGTTTTGATTAGCAGGTGGCATTAGAGGAATGTTGTAAAACACATCAATTAAACTAAAATACATTTCACAAAATCTGTTTCAGTACCTCCACTTTGAGTCTAAGTTTAAAAAAGAGCTTTTCATCCATTAGAGAGAGATGAAAAGAATTGGCACATAGATTATTCACAAGGTACATTTTGAGGAAAATTTAATTAAAGGCGACAGCAAGCAAATAATAACAGCTCGTGGTTCAGCATATTGATTAACACAATGAAGCAATTTATGTTCTGCTTTCATTATATTTGTCTTCCAGACAAAGCTGCTCTTCTTCTCCAAGCAAGAATGCTGTGGCTGTGAGCTGCTGAACCATGATCTCCCACCTTCTTTTGAAAAGAGRCAGGAGGAGCACACAGCAGGGCCAGTGAGGCCAATGGCTCTGGAACTTGCTGCACCACAGAGCAGTAGTAAGCATTACTAGTAATTAGTTATCTTGGTAGTAGGCACTACCAAGAGAACAGCAGGAGAATCGTAACAAGGCACAAAACCCCTGCCTCTGCTCACTGTTGGATTTTTGGCATTACACAGCCATGGATTTCAGTTTCCAGCTGGAGAATGAGGTAATTAYACGTGTGTCCCTCGAGGCTGAGGACTGGGAGGGTAGAGAAAAAGTTCCTCTATAGATATCTTAGGGGAATTCCTTGCTGGATAGTGGTTGATTAGCTTTGCTCATTTAGTTAMCAGAAGGGCATTTAGTCACTGAAAGAATGCTTCAGGACAAGCGTGTCTGGCTCCAYGGATTTTGATAGCTCCACTGCAATAGGTTATTGATTTCAGTGTTGGTGGATCTGCTCTGCCATGTTTGCTTTTGCTTTTTGATTTTTTCAGTTTTAGTCCYTCTTGTTCTGTGAGAATATTTCCTCTAAGGATGGATTTTGTGAGTTAGGGATATTTGCAAGTCAGCAGGAAGACATTTCTTTCAAGCCATGATCTTCTTTTAACGCATGTAATGATTTTTTAATGACTTTGAAAATTTTAATACACGCTAGTTAAGGCTTGTGCAATGTTAGCAGATTTCTTTTTGTCTTGTAATGCCTGGTATTCAAGGTAATTCTACAAAAGTTCAGTCTGTTTCTCAAAAGCAGCATTCTTTACAGGTTTGTGGTTGGCTTTACATTAGTGAGGTGAATGTCAACTGAGAGAGCATTTACAAGAATATTGAAGGGTTTTGCTATACATTACAGCTTTCAGAAAGGAAATTAAAGAATATTGGAATTCCACTTAAACCCTCTCAAATGTCAGTGTGTGAAGGCAGAAACCACCTTTGCATAAGTGAGGATGTTGCTCTGGAGCATGGTAGTGATGAGACTCCATGCWCTTGCACACCAGTGTCACCCTCTGSCCCTTRCCTAAGAGAATGTGACCACAYTTGCCTCCTTTTGCCAAGAAATTCTCCAAAATCAGACAGATTGCYCTCTATGTCTCCTTCTCTCACTCTTCCTTGTACCCAGACCTTGAGTTAGATGTGCTCTAATTTTTCCATTTTAACTTTTCTACATTAAATGACTGATGGGCGAATTTTGCATCACAGTCCTGCTAAACTGTTCAAGAAGGACACAGCATGCTGGCATGATCCATCATCCAGAGGTTAAGCAGGACTGGCCTTTTCMTTCCTCCCTCTCTGGTTTCATGCTGGTTACTGACACTCAGGGAAGGGGRTTGGTGGCATAGAGCATCTTGAGAGGTATTTTTCTGAGAAAACATCGGTGAAAGTAGGATGCAACAATGCAAGAGACTTGTAAAGGCACAAAGAGCAGCAAGAAGAATTTGCTTCATCGCTTTGATATGGCCAAGAAATATTCTTCTCCTGTACCTATATTGTCAGGGCTTTTTTCTCCAAAGCCCACTGATGCCAATGGAAAACTTTCCACAGGTGTCTGTGCTTCAGACTGGGGTCACAGAGGTTYTGTCTCCAAGCAAGGAGCCAGCTTGGCTTCCTTTCTGCTGTCAATTATTTGCCTTCAGAGAGTAAGAAGTGTCCTGATGTTCTGGGCCAGGTGCTGAGCCAGGTGTCTTCTTTGACACCTGTAAAAACTTYACAAGTTATGCACCCAACCTTCAATAGTTTTGATTGAGATTGCGTCCTCTATTGCACAGAATTAAGGGAAATATAAATGCTTTGCTTTTACAGTGATTTCTAAAATCAGACTTAGGTTTTAAATGTGTAAGCTCTCATTTTACACTAGATAATCATAGATCCATGTTTCTAAAACTTCAGAGAACTCCTGTTACATATCTTATTCACCTATTTTCAAGGTGCATATCTTGAGTCTGATTTTTATTTGTAATAAAGTTTCTATTCTGGTGGCTAACTGCAGACTGCACTCARAAAAGAGAGTAATTTTTGCCAGAATTATCCTGAAAGACCTAAGCAAAACCAAGAATATGCTACTTCCAGTTCATCCTTGAGCAAATTGTTATACACTTGTGTAATGTATGTCCTTCGTTGAAAGTGGTGGAAAAGAAGGATGCACTTTGACAAAATTATATTTTTGCTTTCTGCTATCTTTACTCTGCAAGTCATCTTACCGATTTCAGATCAGACATGAATGAATGAAATAATTTGTCTCAAGGCAAAAATCACAATTTTCATCTTGAGTTAGYGATGCTGTTAACTTAAGGATAATTAGATTCAAGAGAAAGAAGGACATTGTTGATRAAAGCACCTTCAAGTGAGTCTTTCCTGAGATTTATATGAAGTACAATACAAAAAGAAARTGTGGTGGAAGTAAAGATCATGACATTTAAAGGAAATTTTAGCCAACTGCTGATTTTTGTGCTTTATGGATGTATGATGGATTGCATATAAATGTGCTCCAGAAGCAAAGGCCTYTTGAAAAATGACTGCACTATAAACTTGCACAGCTATTACAAGACCTCACCATTTGGATAGTAAAAGTCTTGGTTCTTAAACCTTTTTGCCTTTAGCATCAGGAAGTCACAACCAGCTCCAAAAAAATTGTGAGTGAGTTTTATATTTTCTGTCTATGGATTAAAAAAATTGTCTTTCACCTTGGGTCATTCTACAGCAATCTCACTGACTGCAACCTCTCCCTGTGCCTCATGAATGTCAAAAAGGAAAATCCCAAGGATTCTGGTTTCTCAGACTCCTTTTTGTTTTTTAATTTCTTTTCCCTTTCCTTTCTACAAAACATTTCTGAGGGTCTCATGTGCCAGGCCTTTCTTCCTCCTCTAATTTTTCCAGGGTTTTTTTTTTTCAGTTTTTTGAGGTTTTGGAGTAATTCCTGATGAGGATTTCATGGATCTGTTCCCAAAAACAGTCCCTGGTTTCTTCCTGGAAATTCTGAGTGGGATTTCAGGGCTCTGCTCCTGAAAATCCTGGGAGATTTTTGCTCCAGGAATTCCTGGATTATTTCTGCTCCTGAAATTCCGGGTGATCCCTGCTCCTGGAATTCCTGGGGGGATTTCTCCTCCTGGAATTCCTGGATGATTTCTGGCATTCCTGGGTGTTTTCTCCTCCTGGAATYCCCGGCTGATCCTTGCTCCAGATTTCCTGGATAATTTATGATCCCTCAGTTCAGGGTCCATCCTTGGATCAGCCCA